>CH002980.1:1608997-1619487 GCA_000149265.1 Ciona savignyi | reverse complement strand
TCAAAGTTGCCATGGGAATGCTTAAAATGAAGGTAAGGCTGTTCATGATGACATTAAAATAAAAATATGTTGGGTTACGCTAAAAATAAAATTTCTAAGCTTAGTTTTATCAAATTTGACCATCAGTTGGAAGGGTTAAAGCTTAAATGCTAGTAGCTTATCCTTATATATCCTTATGAAAGACACATAACACTTGCATTACACTCAGCACACTTTGACATATTGCACTTCCTATTAACCAATTTGCACAGGAGGAGATGTTTGGGGAGGTGGAGAACTCTGCGGAAATCTTCAACACTCTCTCTGATATCCCGTCGCTCATGGATGATGCAGATGTGCTGCTGCAGGTGAGTCGATGGGAGTATGATGGTGCGATGTTCATTTGCTGTGATCCACAGGCTGCTCAGCGAACGGCAGGATCGTTGTCACAAATGGTGTTGGATGCACACAGGAAGAAACATGAAGCTTATTTGCTGGGGGAAGGAGGGACAGAGGTGAGTACATTATCACATGTTGTTCTCATATTCATCGCATCATACATACAGTTCCCACGGAAACAAATGATTCGTCGACGATCAGTCATTGGGAAGATGATTTCAGGTGAGTTGGGATTCATGTGAGCGGTAGATTCATGTGAGCGGTTGATTCATGTGAGCGGTTGATTCATGTGAGCGGTTGATTTATGTGAGCGGTTGATTCATGTGAGCGGTTGATTCATGTGAGCGGTTGATTTATGTGAGCGGTTGATTCATGTGAGCGGTTGATTCATGTGAGCGGTTGATTCATGTGAGCGGTTGATTCATGTGGGTAGTTGATTCATGTGAGCGGTTGATCCATGTGAGCACTTGATTCATGTGAGCACTTGATTCATGTGAGCACTTGATCCATGTGAGCACTTGATTCATGTGAGCACTTGATTCATGTGAGCACTTGATTCATGTGAGCACTTGATTCATGTGAGCACTTGATTCATGTGAGCACTTGATCCATGTGAGCACTTGATCCATGTGAGCACTTGATCCATGTGAGCACTTGATCCATGTGAGCACTTGATCCATGTGAGCGGTTAATTCGTGTGAAGATGATATTTATGGGTTACCCCACTTTTCCCAGGTTCAACTGTTGATGAAGAATTTGAAAATATGAAGGCAAAAAATATTAAGCAAACCGAGTTGGTTTCAAGTCTGAAACAAGCGATCCAGATGATTATAAAGCATTTCCAGACCATGGAGCATCAGCAAGATACTGTAAGTATCGCAGACGGCACTTCAATGTACGACCGGTTAATCTAGGGTAGGGATGTCCAACCTGCGGCCCGCGGCCGCAGTGCGGCCCACCTGAGATTTTTGTGCGGCCCGCTAGTCAATTTTACTCCAAGTAGTAGTTTGAACTTTAAAATCTTGGCCCAATTCAAATGTATCAGTCAGCTTTTAGGGACGCAGTAAACATCAAAACTGCAGAAAGAAACCGACGGACGACAAAAACTTATCTCATTGACTTTGTATTGCAGAAATAAGATTTTGTTTCTTTCTATATGTGTGTTATTTGTTCCCTTTTTCAAAGATGAAATTAGTGGCTTTTAATTGTTTCTTAATGTACCCATTCAGGGTTGAAATTAAGGGATCGCGAATCGCTATTAGCGAACCGTTAAAAAGTTCACGAAAATACAAAATTTAACAAAATCGTGAAAATATAAATTACCGGTACTGATTTCGCGCACTTTTAATAATAAATCCTCAACTCGTTAATATAACATCGTTTGCCTTTAACATAACATTTAACAATCACAATACTATTACATTTATTTACCTTGCCTTTACTTTGCATTATTGGCGTATAATAAGCATTGCTATCACAAGGCAATAATCGCCATTACGCGTTAATATACCTCGATTCCTTTATTTATGATTGGCGCGATGCGACACACCCCTTTTAAATTTACGTTTATTGCAATTTATCATTACCAAATTTCTTTTCGCGCGCTCCTTATCCGCGCATTTCGCAAATCATTTCAAAACCATTAATTCGAACCCTGCCCTTTTTATTGAAATTTAATAGGTTCTGCGGCCCATTGAATTATTTTAAGTGACAATGCGGCCCAGTACAATAAAAGGTTGGACATCCCTGATCTAGGGGTTTAGTGCGACACATTTCAACCGAAAAGTTGCAGGTTCGAAACTGATCGCTAGCTAATCGGTTGTGTCCTTGGGCAAGGCATTTAACGGACATTGCCTAAACCCAGCGGATTAATGGGTTCTACCAAGTTAAAGGAACAAGTCTATGAGACACAACATACTACACTAGCTCCGGTAACCCGACGATGGGCGCGAGGTAATCTGACGATTGCCCGTGTGTTAACCCACTTGGTTTTCCCATTTACGGGGATAAAGATAATTATCCTATCAAATCCACACAGCTAACTGTTGAAACACAGGATGTATCTGTGGATTATTCAAGCGAAAGTCATACACACGACCACGAGCATTACATGTCGGTCGGCCACCAGAGGCGACAAAGAGCGAGGGCTCTCTTGGATTTCCAACGAAGTGATGACGATGAACTTGGATTCAGGAAGAATGACATCATCACTGTAAGTTGACATGGTAACCAGCTATGTGAATTTTGACTAAAAAGATGAGCACCTAAAAACTTGTGGTAAAATCATCTTGCCATGTTATAAACACCTTCTTCATCTAAGCCAGGGATGTCCAACCTGCGGCCCGCAAGCCGCAGTGCGGCCCGCCTGGATTTTCGTGCGGCCGCAAGTCATTTTCACTCCAAGAAGTATTTTGAACTTTAAATCTTAGCCTAATTAAAATGTATCAGTCTACTTTTAGGGGCCAGTAATAGTAGGCTACAGTATGGGAGCAACAGGAATACAGGATTATATATAGCTATAATGGTTTTTAATTGTTTCTTTATGTACCCATTTTTCGTGAAATTTAATAGGTTTTGCGGCCCATTGAATTATTTCAAGTGACAATGCGGCCCACTACAATAAACGTTTGGACATCCCTGATCTAAGCCTTACATAATGTGGTAACCATGTATTGTACATTGACAGATCATTAGCATGAAAGATGAGCACTGCTGGGTCGGGGAGTTAAATGGTCTGCAAGGTTGGTTTCCAGCTAAGTTTGTTGAACTTCTGGATGAAAGAAGCAAAACGGTAGGTTCTTCACAGAATCTTGTATCTCCATTTTGATTATTAAATGATGAAATGAATGAAATGATGTTGCTTGCAGTACACCTCGGCAGGGGATGGAAGTGTGAACAAGTCGATAGTGGATCTGGTGCGCGGAGTGTAAGTATCTTGTGTGTTCTATTTGACCTTCAAACTCAATTTGTATTCAATGCAGGTTGTGCCCTGCGCTTGCAGCAATATTCGAACACGGGCTGCGACGACCTGTGCTGCTGGGTAGTGCTTGTCATCCATGGCAGTTTGTTGAAGAGGCAGCAGCGCACGAGATCGAAAAAGATTTCGATTCCGTCTTTTCACGACTTGTTCTCTGCAAAACTTTTCGGTTTGCCATGTCACCTTTTGATATAATTATAATCGATCATCGTTAAAGTGATGCTGCTAGTCAGCCTTACTCGTTGACATTTGGCATCTGTATTATAGGATAGGTTGTTCTGGTAATCGGAAAACAATAGTCGTTACAACACCTTTGGATTAACTTGTGCCCATGATTGCCAGAGTTACTGCAGTATTGTCATAACTGGATAGTATTTCAAAATTTTACCTGGTTCATTTAATTTCACTGTATTTTAACTGTTTGATTTGCCCATGGACACAATTGTGCATACAATAGGTCTTGGTGAAAATCATACAAGTATGTTGTTAAACAATGACCACTGTAACACACTTGTGTGTCCTTACAAAGGCCATTACTAGCCATCTGTACAGATTATAAATCTTGTCCTTCCACAGCCTTGATGATGATGGGAAAGTGCTCACTCCAGAAGAACTACTATACAGGGTGGGGTACAAATGTGTATGAATAATAACTCCACAGTAACTTACATTGCAACGTCCACAGTGCATACAAGCGGTGAATATGTCACACAACTCAGCACATGCCCAGATGGATGTCAAATTACGCTCACTCGTGTGCTATGGCCTAAAGTAAGCTTTGTTCATATTATCGATGTGTATTTACTGCAAATTTTAGTGTTATAAATGCTTACAACTGGGTTCACTATTCAGACTGACACACTTCAATAGTAATATAACATACACTATAATAGCTGTGGAAAATGTAGTTTTACCACCCTTTTTTTTGCACTCACGAGGATAAACATAATTATCCAATGCTGGTACTCTCACCTAACTATAATATCCCAAATAGTGAACAAGTCTTACACATGTGGTTGGAATCCCTATGTTCGTCGGTGGGGGTGGTTCGGAAGTGGTATCACCCATGGTCGTACCTCCTCTCCCCGGGGTGGGTGCAGATCAAGTGCGAACTACGTCTCTTGTCCAAGTTCACCTTCTACCTCCCACCTGACTGGGAGCTTCCGAAAACCAAAGCGGTAATTATATTTATCATTCGGAAAGTTCGGTTACACTAGGTAAATCTTTTTTTATTTAATCTGCGAAAATGCACACAGTCTGCAATTATACCAGCAATTGTCTGATTACTTTGTTTCCACAATCAGGTTAAATGAGCTGTACCAGTGTATTGCATTAGATCGACTAGATAAAGTGACGCCCAATAAAGCTTACTTAGGGACACAACTAACCAGACAGTGTTTTCGAACCCATTACCTTTCTGCTGTCTGCACACCCCTGAGATTCTTAACCAGCCAGTCAGACTTTTTTTGTTTAAGTTCCAACAGATGTTTTATTATAGTGTTGTGTAAAATTGTAATGTACAGTTGATACTGTGTTAGCTTGAGGGTTCTAAACTCCTTTTCTTCATGGGGTTGAGTATTGACTCGATAAAAAAGTTGCAAAATTAATAATGGCGTTTTTCTAATTAAGACACCGACAAAGTATCAGCCTATGTTACAACGTCGTTTTCCTATTTACGGATCTATTCCTGAGCTCTTCATATAATGTTTATTCCACGCAGTCGCATGAAACTCTGAAGGAAGGTGTACGAGATATGCTGGTTAAACACCATCTCTTCAGTTGGGATCTATAGACGTTGCTTCACCATCATGTACATTTGCACTCGATGCCAATCATCATTTTATATGGAGCTCTTTGCTCCTGCTGTTCACTGTTGTATTTGTAGTTTTAATTTAATTAGTGCAATTCTATTTGCTTCGAATCCAAATATTTGTAGAAGCTTTAGAGTTGAATTTTCGTAGTGTAATATTTTGTGAAAATGTGCATTAAATGTTTTTTCCATATAGTCCTAGTGTGTTCTTGGTAATAAACTGGATACTGGTGCATAATAACAGAGGTGGGAATACGCGGGGATTAGGGTTGTGTGAACTAATTATAATACCAAATTCCAACGGTCGTGCGTACCAGCTATTGTAAGTTTGGATCACCAATGTAAAGTTTTTTAGATCACCGAGTAATGCAATTCGGTTCAAGCAACATTACTTTGGGTTACAAGGGCTTGCTTTACTATTGACTGAGGCACCTATACCAACGAACGCACGAGCAAGTTACCATTATGAGCTACCCCGCCTGAATAAGTTCAGCAATAAAATTTCCGCGTCAGGATTTGATGCTAAGTCAGCCAGCAATATGTTTGCGGCGTTTTTTGGTTTACAGCGAGACAATACTCGATGTTTATTTAACTGAACTAATTTGATTGATCATTAGGTTTGACCACCACATTAATATGTCTACAATGCGATTTTTTATTTTACTAATTGACGTAATTTCTTTGCTGGATCTGGCGAAACTACGCACAATTGAATGTTTTGCAGATTATCCATGGGGGATTCCCCAATCTTGGTACAACTGGAACCTAAATGTGCCAGGCTAAAGGACAACATTAAAGGGTGGAAAGGAGGAAAACTGCTCGCTAAAACTATAGAAACTAAATCGAATGCCATAATCTTCATTTAATTGTGCAGTTTCCCTACTTTCCTACCTACCTCTTTTCCTCCTTTTACTTGTGCAGTCTTGTTTAACTAGAGCAGAGCTAATTATTGGCAGCACTTTTTGAAAGATAGAACATAATTGCCGGTGTTGCTTTGGAAGGTGTTGTCTCATTGGATTAAATATTTTATAGATGTTATCTCTTATATGCATTAGACACGCAATTGCAAATTTGGGTAAATCACACTGTAGATGAATTCTCGAGAGGCGACACATACGCTCGCAAGCCAACCTTGTTTTATTCGCGCCGAGCCTATTCTGACGCTCGAACGTAGGCTTATTTGGTTATAGCGAAAATATGCTGGCTCACCAGCTTTCAAACAACCCTTAGGTTACCTCAGTGCTCCGCAACCTTTTTTACCTGAGCCACATTTAGAAACTTATTTTTCAATCGATAAAAATACTTTACCATTCGCATGATATTTTTACGATCGGCAAAAGATGCATTTCTCTAACGGGTTACGCTATTATTTAGTATCCATGACGTCACACTAACTATAAATTGCCCACAAATATACACACTTACGTATAACATCATTTGATTGCGATATAGTAGGGTCATTATAGAATCAGTAAAATGTTGTGTGAATCTAACCCTGCTATGCCAAAGTTGTTAATGTTTCATTAAACATATCTTATGTTATAATGCATGACTTTATTGGTTATACTTTAACAGTGCCTGACAGGTCCTTATATTATTTAGAGTAACATGATTAAGACTCTACACTCTACAGTGATATTAAATGTCTATTTTGTTGTTTGTAACATGATTAAAGTGTTAAATGTGGATTTATTCCTATGTTTGTTGGGATAGTGAAGGAAGTCGGAATGTATTCTGTGATTAGCTTTAAAGTTTTTTTTAAATTATAGAACTAATCATGGTTCAGTCACACTTTGGCAAAACGATTAGTATTGTGTTGAGTTTACCTTTTCTAAAGTTTAAAAATTTCACGAACAAAACAAATTTTAACATTTTATTATTTCCTGGTTGTGTGTAATGATAAAGCGCTATATGAGTCTATGACTATCTCGCTTTGTGAAACTGCAGAATGAAACACTTTCTAAGCTAAGCTGTTTTAGCAATGGTTGTGAAACATGCTGCATCTAATATACTGGACATATTTGGAATATACAAAGACTGACTTCCTGGTTATGGAAGTATATAAGACAAGACGAATATGAGGAAATATGTATTGTACACCAGTCAATAATATGAATAAAAAGATTGTGTTTGCAATTTGTCTATTGCTGATTTTGGCCCAACTGGGCGAGAGCATTAATTACAGGCGGCGCTATGTTGAGACCGGTTGGACGCGACGTCGTTTTGCTCGTGGTCCGTATGAACGACGTAGAAGATGGATAAATCCCGGTGCTGGGAAATTTCCTGACCAAAGGTAACTTCTTCAAAAAGTTTTAACTCATAAATACCTGATAACTTATAATTTTAATAATCACCAAAAGGTTTCTATATATTTTAAACATAATACATCCATACGAGTTGGTCTAGTTAAAACACTGTATTCGCAAGAACAAAGACTTGAAATCGTTAGAAAACCAGTGCCAATAGTCAATTACCCGTAAACCGTTTTTATTAATTGTGCTTTAAAAATACTCTCTTAAAAATGTTTTATATTGTGCAGTGATGACGAAGCGATCCAGCAACACGACGATGAAGGTAAGTTTTCACTGTGGGTTGAACCTGTCATAGCAAGTTTTTGTGGGCCGGATTATTACATAAATATGATTCAATATCGTAATTAATGCATATACCGATCCACATAGCCCTATGTATACTACCCTAATATCCAGTACAATAAACTATATTTATTTTACAGGTGATCAAATGAACTGGCAAAACTTTGCTGACGAAATCGGTGGGGACGAATAGACGACATACATACGACCAGGACCAAACCATGACGATGCTACCGACAACCATTTTGTTTTTATGTTTTTAAGTTGAAATTTCAAATTTTCATGGAAAATTGATATTTCTAAAATATAATCGGAAAGTTCTAAAAGCTGTGTCATACGTTCTGTAGTAGTATATTTGGCGTAACGTCTCTACTCGCAGCGACTACCAGTGTCTATATGTGAGAAAATGAGGTATGCCCGACGAGGAGCAACACCAAAATGAGGGGATAAGAAATGGAGGGAGACTGCTAAAACTATGGTAGCTAATCCCAAGCCTGCCCTGATCACTATAATCTCACTTAATGTTGCGCTGATTGCCGTTAATGTTGCGCTGATTGCCGTGGAAAACCAACTTTGTAAATTCCCAGTTTTTTTTAACCGTGCCAAGTTCCGAATCCATGATGGGCCCGTCACCAAGACCATTTTTTTATAAGAGTCGGTATATGTATCGGTAGCCTTTACCATTCGGCCACACGACCGTACATGTAACTTCCTATAGCCTGAGCTGCTTCCTGAACGCGCATCTCTTAAGCGCCAAACTGCGCAGAAAAAATATTTATTATCTCAGCCTTGTTATAGCCAAAAATAAGATGTAATAAATATTGAGACACATTTAATGACTCGACAAAACAGTCTCTTAAATATGCTGACTGTGTATCCGCGACATCTTACATCCTGCAAGCATTGAGTATACATAAGTATTATATATCCATCCATTATAATAAAAATGTTTTGTACCACGTTATGTCAGTTGCAGTACGTTTCTGCCACCAGGAACGCTTGGGACATCTATAGTAAATAATGTGCAGTTTTTATAAACTTGTACCTAAATTTTAAACCTTTTCAACTATCGCGTGATTATTTAGCACTTTTGTAGCGCGTCGAACCTAACTAGAAAGCAAACTATGTCGATATTAAAATGTTTTTCCATATATTCTCTAGTGTGCTCTTGGTTATAAACTGGATACTGGTGCATATTAACAGAGGTGGGAATACGCGGGGATAATACTTGCGTGAACTAATTATAATACCAAGTTTCAACGGTCGTGTGTACCATAGTATTCCAATGTAACGTTTTTTGGATCACAGAGTAATGCAATTCAATCAGTCGATTCAAGCAACATTACATTGGGTTACAAGGTCACGCTTTTCTATTTACCGATGCACCTACCAACCAACGCACGGGCAAGTTACCATTATGAGCTATCCCGCCTGAATAAGTTCAGCAATACAATTTCCGCGTCAGGATTTGATGCTAAGTCAGCCAGCAATGTTTTTGCGACGTTTTGTGGTTTACAGCGAGGCAATACCCGATAGGATAGGATATTCATCTTTATCCCCGTGAATGGGAAAACCAAGGGGGTTATCACACAGGCAATCGTCAGATCACCTCGCGCCCATCGTCGGGTTAACGGAGCTATTGCAGTGTGTTGTATATGATAGACACGTTCCTTAAATTTGGTAGAACCCATTAATCCGCTGGGTTCAGGCAATGTCCGTAAAGTGCCTTGCCCAGGGACACAACCGACTAGCTAGCGTCCAGTTTCGCACCTGCAACCTTTCGATTGAAAGGCGACGTACTTAACCGCTAGACCAACCGCCCGGAAAATCCCCGAATTGTATTTATTTAACTGTGAAAATATTTATTAATCATTAGGTTTGTCGACCACGTTATATGTCTTTCGACCACGTTATATGTAAAGTTTAGAAACTTATTTAATTTTAACAGCACATTGCATTTTGGTATAAGAGTCTGACAAACCGTAATATTTAACATTGCAAATAAAACAATTTAAAAAAAACTGTGTTTAAAATGATATTTTCCCGCGACACACCTAGCATTGTCGTACGGCACAGTAGTGCGCAGCGCCACACTGGTTACACGGGGCAATGGTTTACATAACCGCGCTTATACCTGTCTTTCCACTAATGTTTCGATGCCGATGGTGGGCAAAATGCCTGCACTTTTTTTGTAATTGGGAAATCTGCGTACGGTGCCCATTAAGGCAATCTGGAAAAGTTCGTGCAGTCAACAAAACTATTTCAAAACCAACAAAACTATTTTCCAGTCGATAAAAATATTTTACCATCCGCATGATATTTTACGATCGGCAAAAGATACATTTCTCTAACGGGTTACGCTATTTTTTAGTAACCATGACGTCACACTGCCTAGAAATTGCCCACACATACACACTTACATACAGCATCATTTGATTGCCATATACTAAGGTAAGTATAGAATCAGTAAAATGTTGTGTCAATCTAACCCTGCTGTGCCTGCTTGTTAAACCATTCATGTTTCATTAAACATATCTTATGTTATAATGCATGACTTTATTGGCTATACTTTAACAGTCTCTGACATGTCCGAATGTTATTTAGAGTAACAGGATTAAGACTCTACAGAGATATTAAATGTTTATTTTGTTGTTTGTAACATGATTAAAGTGTTAAATGTGGATCTATTCCTATGTTTGTTGGGATAGTGAAGGAAGTCGGAATGTAATCT
>CH002980.1:1585419-1608897 GCA_000149265.1 Ciona savignyi | reverse complement strand
CTATATGAGTCTATGACTATCTCGCTTTGTGAAACTGCAGAATGAAACACTTTCTAAGCTAAGCTGTTTTAGCAATGGTTGTGAAACATGCTGCATTTAATATACTGGACATATTTAGAATATACAAAGACTGACTTCCTGGTTATGGAAGTATATAAGACAAGACGAAGATGAAGGAATATTTATTGTACACCAGTCAATAATATGAATAAAAAGATTGTGTTTGCAATTTGTCTATTGCTGATTTTGGGCCAACTAGGCGAGAGCATTAATTCCAGGCGGCGCTATGTTAGAAGGCGGCGTTCGACGCGACGTCGTATTATTCTGCCTACTCGTGGTCCGTATGAACGACGTAGAAGAAAGATATATGCCCGTGCTAGGGTGTTTTCTGACCAAAGGTAACTTGTTCAAAAAGTTTTAACGCATAAATACCCCGATAACCTATCAATTTAATAATCACCAAAGTTGGTGCAGTTAAAACACTGTATTCGCAAGAACAAAGACTTGAAATCGTTAGAAAACCAATGCCAATAGTCAATTACCCGTAAACCGTTTTTATTAATTGTGCTTTAAAAATACTCTCTTAAAAATGTTTTATATTGTGCAGTGATGACGAAACGATCCAGCAAGGCGACGACAGAGGTAAGTTTTCACTGTGGGTTGAACCTGTCATAGCAAGTTTTTGGTGGGCCGGATTATTACATAAATATCATTCAATATCTTAATTACAGGGTATGGTTAGATACAGTGTGCGGGCCGGTCAAAATCTCTTCACGGTTCGGACCCGGCCCGCGGGCCGTATGTTGCCCATGCCTGTTTCATAGGGTACCGATGTAGACTATATATAAAACCCTCTCTAACCTACCGGAACACATGGTAGCTGTGAACCTACTTGCGCAACTTATATTATCTACCAGTGTCATATAGAATATACAAAAAACGGACTTATGTTGATCGAATCCACCTCAGGTGATATGATATATTAAAAGTAAGCAAATGCATACAACGACCCACATAGCCCTATATATACTACCCTAATATCCAGTACAATAAACTATATTTATTTTACAGGTGATCAAATGAACTGGCAAAACTTTGCTGACGAAATCGGTGGGGACGAATAGACGACATACATACGACCAGGACCAAACCATGACGATGCTACCGACAACCATTTTGTTTTTATGTTTTTAAGTTGAAATTTCAAATTTTCATGGAAAATTGATATTTCTAAAATATAATCGGAAAGTTCTAAAAATTGTGTCATACGTTCTGTAGTAGTATATTTGGCGTAACGTCTCAACTCGCAGCGACTCCCAGTGTCTATATGTGAGGAGTTGCGGTATGCCCGACGAGGAGCAACACCAAAATGAGGGGATAAGAAATGGAGGGAAACTGCTAAAACAATGGCAGCAACTCTGTCCTGATCACTAATCTTATGCCCATAACAAACTCCGAATTCAACGTTACGCTAATTGCCGTCGAATCCAACTTTGTAAATTCCCAGTTTTTTTTAACCGAGCAAAGTTCCGAACCCATGATGGGCTCGTCACCGAAACCGTTTTTTTATAACATTCGGTATATGTATCAGTAGCCTTTACCATTCGGCCACACGACCGTACATGTAGGCTAACTTCCTATTGCTTGAGCTGCTTCCTGAACGCGCATCTCTTAAGCGCCAAACGGCGCAGAAAAAATATTTATTACCTCAGCCTTGTTTATAGCCAAAAATAAGATGTAATAAATATTGAGACACATTTAATGACTCGACAAAACAGTTATTACATATGCTGACTGTGTATCCGCGACATCTTACATCCTGCAAGCATTGAGTATACATAAGTATTATATATCCATCCATTATAATAAAACCTCTGTTTTGTACCACGTTATGCCAATTGCAGTACGTTTCTGCCACCAGAAACGCTTGGGACATCTATAGTAAATAATGTGCAGTTTTTATAAACTTGTACCTAAATTTTAAAACTTTTTAACTATCGCTTGATTATTTAGCACTTTTGTAGCGGGTCTAACCTAACTAAAAAGCAAACTATGTCGATATTAAAATGTTTTTCCATATAGTCTCTAGTGTGATCTTGGTAATAAACTGGATACTGTTGCATATTTGGCAATACCCGAATTGTATTTATTTAACTGTAAAAATAGTTATTAATCACTAGGTTTGTCGACCACGGTTATATGTCTACAATGCGAATTTTTATTTTACTAATTGACGTAATTTCTCTGCTGGATTTGACGAAACAAAGCACAATTGAATGTTTTGCAGATGATCCATGGGGGATTCCCCGATCTTGGTACGATTAAGAAGTAAATGTTTTAGGACAACATTAAAAGGTGGAAAGGAGGAAAACTGTTTTCTAAAACTATAGAAACTATATCTAACCCTGTCCTAAACATTAATTTTAACCACAGAACTAACCTTAAATCCAACCCCATGTTTAAAACTAACTCTAATGCCATAATCTTCATTTAATTGTTCAGTTTCCCTAATTTCCTTCCTTCCTCTTTCCCTCATTTTAGTTTTCCCCTAGGCTTAGTTGTGCAGTCTTGATTAACTAGAGCAGAGCTAATTATTGGCAGCACTTTTTGAAAGAAAGGAACATATCTGTTGGTGTTGCTTTGGAAGAAGTCTTATTGCATTAAAACTTTCGTTGATGTTAGCTCATATGTATTAGACATATAATTGTAAATTTGGGTAAATCACCCTGTAGATGAATTCTCGAGAGGCGACACATACGCTCGCAAGCCAACCATGTTTTATTCGCGCGGCCGAGCCTATTCTAACACATGAACTTACGCTTATTTGGTTATAGCGAAAATATGCTAGCGCCAGCTTTCACAAAACAACCCTTAGTTTACCTCAGTGCTCCGCAACCTTATTTTACTCGAGCCAAATTTAGAAACTTACTTAATTTTAAGTTCGTGCAGTCAACAAAACTATTTCAAAACCAACAAAACTATTTTCCAATCGATAAAAATATTTTACCATCCGCATGATATTTTACGATCGGCAAAACTACATTTCTCTAACGGGTTACGCTATTTTTTAGTAACCATGACGTCACACTGCCTAGAAATTGCCCACACATACACACTTACATACAGCATTATTTGATTGCCATATATTAAGGTCAGTATATAATTAGTAAAATGTTGTGTGGATCTAACCCTGCTGTACCAAAGTTGTTTAACCATTTATGTTTCATTAAACATATCTTATGTTATAATGCATGACTTTATTGGTTATACTTTAACAGGCCCCGACAGGTTCTCATATTATATAGAGTAACAGGATTAAGACTCTACAGTCATATTAAATGTTTATTTTGTTGTTTGTAACATGATTAAAGTGTTAAATGTGGATTTATTCCTATGTTTGTTGGGATAGTGAAGGAAGTCGGAATGTAATCTGTGATTAGATTTAAAGTTTTTTTTAAATTATAGAACTAATCATGGTTCAGTCACACTTTGGCAAAACGATTAGTATTGTGTTGAGTATACCTTTTCTAAAGTTTGAAAATTTTACGAACAAAACAAATTTTAACATTTTATTATTTCCTGGTTGTGTGTAAAGTGCTATATGAGTAAAGTGCTATATGAGTCTATGACTATCTCGCTTTGTGAAACTGCAGAATGAAACACTTTCTAAGCTAAGCTGTTTTAGCAATGGTTGTGAAACATGCTGCATCTAATATACTGGACATATTTAGAATATACAAAGACTGACTTCCTGGTTATGGAAGTATATAAGACAAGACGAATATGAGGAAATATGTATTGTACACCAGTCAATAATATGAATAAAAAGATTGTGTTTGCAATTTGTCTATTGCTGATTTTGGCACAACTAGGCGAGAGCATTAGTTCCAGGCGGCGCCATTATAGAAGGCGTTGGACGCGACGTCGTCGTTTTACTAGGCCTACTCGTAGAAGAATGATATATGCCCGTGCTGGGGTATTTCCTGACCAAAGGTAACTTGTTCAAAAAGTTTTAACTCATAAATACACCGATAACTTATAATTTTAATAATCAATAAAAGGTTTCTATATATTTTAAACATAATACATCAATACGAGTTGGTCCAGTTAAACACTGTATTCGCAAGAACAAAGACTTGAAATCGTTAGAAAACCAGTGCCAATAGTCAATTACCCGTAAATCGTTTATAATATATGTGCTTTAAAATATTCTCTTAAAAATGTTTTATATTGTGCAGTGATGACGAAGCGATCCAGCAAGGCGACAATGGAGGTAAGTTTTTACTGTGGGTTGAACCTGTCATAGCAAGTTTTTGTGGGCCGGATTATTACATAAATATGATTCAATATCTTAATTACAGGGTATGGTTAGATACAGTCTGTGGGCCGGTCAAAATCTATTCACGGGCCGTCTGTTGCCCATGCCTGTTTCATAGGGTACCGATGTAGACTGTATAAAAACCCTTTCTAACCTGGCGGTACACAGGATAGCTGTGAACCTATTTGCGCAACATATATTATCTACCAGCGTCATATAGAATATACAAAAAAACGGACTTTTGTTGATCGAATCCACCTCTGGTGTTATGATATATTAAAAGTAAGCAAATGCATACAACGACCCTAGAATATAACATCTAGTACAGTAAACTATATTTATTTTACAGGTGATCAAATGAACTGGAAAAACTTTGCTGACGAAATTGGTGGGGACGAATAGACGACATACATACGGCCAGGACCAAACCATGACGATGCTACCGACAACCATTTTGTTTTTAAGTTGAAATTTCAAATTTTCATGAAAAATTGATATTTCTAAAATATAATCGGAAAGTTCTAAAAGTTGTGTCATACGTTCTATAGTAGCATATTTGGCGTTACGTCTCAACTCGCAGCGACTCCCAGTGTCTATATGTGAGGAGTTGCAGTATGCCCGACGAGGAGCAACACCAAAATGGGAGATAAGAAATGGAGGGAAACTGCTAAAACTATGGTACCTCAACCTAACTCTGCCCTGATCACTATAATCTCAGCCCAGAACAAATCACGAAATTAATATTACGCTGATTGCCGTCGAAACCAACTTTGTAAATTCCCAGTTTTTTTTAACCGTGCCAAGTTCCGAACCCATGATGGGCTCGACACCAACACCATTTTTTTTATAAGATTCGGTATATGTATCGGTAGCCTTTACCATTCGGCCACACGACCGTACATGTAACTTCCTATAGCTTGAGCTGCTTCCTGAACGCGCATCTCTTAAGCACCAAACGGCACAGAAAAAATATTTATTACCCCAATATTGTTTATAGCCAAAAATAAGGTGTAATAAATATTGAGACACATTTAATGACTCGACAAAACAGTTATTACATATGCTGACTGTGTATCCGCGAAATCTTACATCCTGCAAGCATTGAGTATACATAAGTATTATATATCCATCCATTATAATAAAACCTCTGTTTTGTACCACGTTATGTCAATTGCAGTACGTTTCTGCCACCATGAACGCTTGGGACATCTATAGTAAATAATGTGCAGTTTTTATAAACTTGTACCTAAATTTTAAACCTTTTCAACTATCGCTTGATTATTTAGCACTTTTGTAGCGGGTCGAACCTAACTAGAAAGCAAACTATGTCGATATTAAAATGTTTTTCCATATAGTCTTTAGTGTGCTCTTAGTTATAAACTGGATACTGGTGCATATTAACAGAGGTGGGAATACGCGGGGATAAGGGTTGTGTGAACTAATTATAATACCAAATTCCAACGGTCGTGTGTATCAGGTATTCCAATGTAAAGTTTTTTGGATCACAGAGTAATGCAATTCAATCAGTCGATTCAAGAAACATTACATTGGCTTACAAGGTTACGCTTTTCTATTTACCGAGGCACCTACCAACGAACGCACGGGCAAGTTACCATTATGAGCTACCCGCCTGAATAAGTTCAGCAATACAATTTCCGCGTCAGGATTTGATGCTAAGTCAACCAGCAATGTTTTTGAGACGTTTTTTGGTTGGCAGCCAGGCAATACCCGATAGGATAGGATAGGATATTCATTTTTATCCCCGTGAATGGGAAAACCAAGGGGGTTATCACACGGGCAATCGTCAGATCACCTCGCGCCCATCGTCGGGTTAACGGAGCTATTACAGTGTGTTGTATATGATAGACAAGTTCCTTCAATTTAGCAGAACCCATTAATCCGCTGGGTTCAGGCAATATCCGTAAAGTGCCTTGCCCAGGGACACAACCGACTAGCTAGCGACCAGTTTCGCACCTGCAACCTTTCTATTGAAAGGCGACGCACTTAACCGCTAGACCAACCGCCCGGACAATCCCCGAATTGCATTTATTTAACTGTGACAATATTTATTAATCATAAGGTTTGTCGACCACGTTATATGTCAAATTTAGAAACTTACTTAATTTTAACAGCACATTGCATTTTGGTATAAGAGTCTGATAACCGTAATATTCAACATTGCAAAAAAAACAATTAAAAAAAACTGTGTTTAAAATGATATATTATTTTCCCGCAACACACCTAGCATTGTCGTACGGCACAGAAGTACGCCGCCGCACACTGGTTACACGGGGCACTGGTTTACATAACTGCGCTTAAGCCGTCTTACGACTAATGTTTTGATGACGATGGTGAGCCAAATGCCTGGACATGGTTTTTTGATTGGGAAATCTGCGTACGGTGCCCATTAAGGCAATCTGGAAAAGTTCGTTTAGTCAACAAAACTATTTCAAAACCAACAAAACTATTTTTCAATCGATAAAAATATTTTACCATCCGCATAATATTTTACGATCGGCAAAACTACATTTCTCCAACGGGTTACGCTATTTTTTAGTAACCATGACGTCACACTGCCTAGAAATTGCCCACACATTACACACTTACATACAGCATCATTTGATTGCCATATATTAAGGTCAGTATATAATTAGTAAAATGTTGTGTGAATCTAACCCTGCTATGCCAAAGTTGTTAATGTTTCATTAAACATATCTTATGTTATAATGCATGACTTTATTGGTTATACTTTAACAGTCACCGACAGATCCTTATAGTATTTAGTGTAACATGATTAAGACTCTACACTCTACAGTGATATTAAATGTCTATTTTGTTGTTTGTAACATGATTAAAGTGTTAAATGTGGATTTATTCCTATGTTTGTTGGGATAGTGAAGGAAGTCGGAATGTATTCTGTGGTTAGATTTAAAGTTTTTTTAGAATTATAGAACTAATCATGGTTCAGTCACACTTTGGCAAAACGATTAGTATTGTGTTGAGTTTACCTTTTCTAAAGTTTAAAAATTTTACGAACAAAACAAATTTTAACATTTTATTATTTCCTGGTTGTGTGTAAAGTGCTATATGAGTAAAGTGCTATATGGGTCTATGACTATCTCGCTTTGTGAAACTGCAGAATGAAACACTTTCTAAGCTAAGCTGTTTTAGCAATGGTTATGAAACATGCTGCATCTAATATACTGGACATATTTAGAATATACAAAGACTGACTTCCTGGTTATGGAAGTATATAAGACAAGACGAATATGAGGGAATATGTATTGTACACCAGTCAATAATATGAATAAAAAGATTGTGTTTGCAATTGGTCTATTGCTGATTTTGGCACAACTAGGCGAGAGCATTAGTTCCAGGCGGCGCCATTATAGAAGGCGTTGGACGCGACGTCGTCGTTTTACTAGGCCTACTCGTAGAAGAATGATATATGCCCGTGCTGGGGTATTTCCTGACCAAAGGTAACTTGTTCAAAAAGTTTTAACTCATAAATACCCCGATAACTTATAATTTTAATAATCAATAAAAGGTTTCTATATATTTTAAACATAATACATCAATACGAGTTGGTCCAGTTAAACACTGTATTCGCAAGAACAAAGACTTGAAATCGTTAGAAAACCAGTACCAATAGTCAATTACCCGTAAATCGCTTATAATATATGTGCTTTAAAATATTCTCTTAAAAATGTTTAATATTGTGCAGTGATGACGAAGCGATCCAGCAAGGCGACGATGGAGGTAAGTTTTCACTGTGGGTTGAACCTGTCATAGCAAGTTTTTGGTGGGCCGGATTATTACATAAATATGATTCAATATCTTAATTACAGGGTACGGTTAGATACAGTCTGTGGGCCGGTCAAAATCTCTTCACGGTTCGGACCCGGCCCGCGGGCCGTATGTTGCCCATATCTGTTTCATAGGGTACCGATGTAGACTATATATAAAACCCTCTCTAACTTACCGGAACACATGATAGCTGTAAACCTACTTGCGCAACTTATATTATCTACCAGTGTCATATAGAATATACAAAAAACGGACTTATGTTGATCGAATCCACCTCTGGTGATATGATATATTAAAAGTAAGCAAATGCATATAACGATCCACATAGCCCTATATATACTACCCTAATATCCAGTACAATAAACTATATTTATTTTACAGGTGATCAAATGAACTGGCAAAACTTTGCTGACGAAATCGGTGGGGACGAATAGACGACATACATACGACCAGGACCAAACCATGACGATGCTACCGACAACCATTTTGTTTTTAAGTTGAAATTTCAATTTTCATGGAAAAATGATATTTCTACAATATAATCAGACAAGTTCTACAAATTGTGTCATATGTCATGTAGTAGCATATTTGGCGTAACGTCTCAACTCGCAGCGACTCCCAGTGTCTATATGCGAGGAGTTGCGGTATGCCCGACGAGGAGCAACACCAAAATGAGGGGATAAGAAATGGAGGGAAACTGCTAAAACTATGGTAGCTAATCCTAACCCTGCCCTGAGCACTAATCTTACCCCCATAAGATATTCCGAATTCAACGTTACGCTAATTGCCGTCTAATCTAATTTTGTAACTTTCCAGCTTTTTTTTAGCCAAGTTTCGAACCCAGTGACTAGGCACAAGGACCGTTTTTGTATAGAAGTCAGTATATATATCGGTCGCGTTAACCATTTGGCTACACGATCGTACTGTAACTTCCCAGCTTTTTTTTACTGACACAAGTTTCGAACCCAAGATGGGTACGTCACTTGTGCCATTTTTTATATATATGAGTAGGTATATCTATCGGTCGCATTAAACATTCGGCCACACGACCGTACACTAGCTCCCAGTTTGAGCTGCTTCATAAACGCGCATCTTTTAAGCGCCAAACCTGTAGAGAAATATTTATTACCCCAGCCTTGTTTATAACCAAAATTACGCACCCCAACAACACTGCACTCATACGAAGCTAACACAGGAGATTCACGATGTTATCAACTATACCACTAATGTGACTCGACAAAACAGTTATTACATATGCTGAGTGTGTATCCGCGACATCTTACATCCTGCAAGCATTGAGTATACATACGTATTATATATCCATCCATTAAAATACATCTTTGTTTTGTACAATGTTATGTCAATTGCAGTACGTTTCTGCCACCAGGAACTCATCTAGTAAACTAATGTGCGGATTTTATATAATTCTGCCATAATTTTAAACCTTTTTAACTATCGCCCGATTGCATAGCACTTTTGTAGCGCGTCGATTCTAAAACTGAAAAGAAAAACGTGTCGATATTAGTCGACGCAGCTCGCGTCTATGCCCCAGTTGTATTTTCCTGTCACAATTAATATGGGCTCCCTTCGATTCCAAAGGGAACACATAAAATCCTACAATGATTTGCTGAGGTCACGATTATTATTGGTAGAATAAGTAGTGGGATGATTGGCCATCCATCAAATTGTCATCGCCGGATGTTTGTTCTGTTAATTAAAGGTCATTTTAACATTCTTTAACGAAGTTGCGTTCTTATGCTTGTATCATTTCAATAAGTGCAATGGAGGACCCGTCCACTTCGGTAAAGAAGAATGAAACAAAGCATGGTAAGGAAGTGGTCAAGTGATGATTTCCTTAGCTAACACTGTTGTTAACCAGATGCAACTACCAAAGGAGAAACAGAAATCCGCCTAAATACGAGCGATGTGCTTTGGAAGGCGCTTGCCACTTTGGGAGTTATGTTGGCTGTCATTGCGCTAATAGTAACAATTGTAACTCAGGTAACTTGTAGTTGTATGAGTTTAGATAATGTTCGGTTGAATTAAACGGAGAGTTATATTTAGAATAAGATAAACGAAGTACCGAGTACAACTGCCATTCGCAGCGATGTAAATGGAATCGCAGGTGAGTCATTTCACTGGGTCTAGTTTTAAACCCGTCATATCAAAACACAGAAACAAATATTCTAATTATGATCAACGTTTTACAGCCTTTCAGTTAAATGCAAAGGTGTACCGGTCTTGTCGGGAGTTAAACCCGGGTTCGAAGTCAGGCATCTACACCATACAACCCAGAGCAAGCTCATTACCATTTCAGGTATACTGTCACTGGGATATGTTATCCAGTGGTACTGTCATCTCTGTTACCCTGTACTAACTGATATTTAACTGGACGAATTGCCTGGAGAGTTATTGTGAGGGATTGGTAATTAAATGCTGCGTGTTATGAACCCCTGCCACAAACAGTTGCTCCTGTTACCCAATGTTACTTTCTGTTATCTTAAGTTAACCTATGTCCGCCCGATTAGCTTGGTTGGTTAGTGCGTCGTCGTTTAGCCAAAGGTTTGCAGGCTCTTTAACGAACAATTGCCGAAGCCAGTGTGGAATGATGGGTTCTAACATATTAAAGGAACGTCTCAATTATACACAACAAACTGCAATAGCTCCGGTAAATCTGACGGCGGGCGCGAGGTAATCCCACCATTGCCCGTGTGTTAACCCTCTTGCGTTTTCCCATTCGAGGATAAACCTGAATATCCTATCTTTTGTCCATATTGCTTCCTGGTACTCCCTGTTTTTCCGTACTCTCCCTGTTATCTACTGTTAACCCATTTAACCCAATTACCGCCTTTTCCCACATTGTTTGATATTACAATGTTACACTTGTTCGCTTCTTCTTTCACACTTGTTCGCTTCTTCTTCTTGCTTCTTCTTTGTTATCCAATATTATTGTATATTTTCCCCACGAGACAAATATAACAGCATGTTTCCCCTGTTACTCCCTTCCACCACCCCAGGCATACTGTGAGATGGGGGACGCCGGAGGTGGTTGGACGCTGGTGGCTTCCATCCATGAAAACAACATCTTGGGCAAATGCACGATTGGCGACAAATGGTCAAGCGAACAGGGGGATTCCCTAACAAACAACACCGGTATTTTAAATCTAGTCCATGAGCTCATCTGTAGCAGACCGTAGGTCATAAGACGGTGAAATAAACACACCTGTTTGCTGCTTCGCTTAATCTACAACACCCTTAGCGTTTGTTGCATAACACACCCGGTTGTGTGGCCGAATGATAACTATATAAAAACGGTATTACTGACAAACCTTTAAAAGTTATCTCGGTGAAAACCAGCTGCCCGACCTAGATATTTATTGAACTCAATCATAAATTGTAGCAATGTCTTTATTGTAGTCAGCAAACTACAATAATTTCGGTAAAACGACTTAGTGTTCCTATGCTCCCTGCGGTTTTACCAACCAACCATTGTGAGAGATATGGCCCCAGCTCTCTCACAAATACGTTTTAAACGCCCCAGCTATGGGGAGAGCGGCGTGAGTATTTTATAACAATTCACCGGCGAGTAGGGCTCAAGCAATTCTCGTTTCAGGCTCGGGCAGCTGGCAAAACAACAACATATTCGGCAGCGTGTCGACTCTCACCTTCCAAGATTACAAGAACGCGGCGTACATGGACCTGAATGTGAGTTTAAATCCATCCGTCGCTGTTAATTGAGTTGATGCATCCCACAGGCATCGAACGTAATGATGTGGCACGTAAAGAACCAAACTCCCCTACAACGCCTTAGCAAAGTTGCTCAGTTCAAATACTTCACCAATAACAACTTTCTTCGCCGTTACGGAAATACCTTGCGCAATTTGTACGGCGATTATGCCCCAATAAAACCTACAGGTTGTCCTAATTGATATATGGTGATTTAAAGGGATTAAATAAACTGTTTTCGCGGCAGTAAAAGGTGTCATCCGGTTGATCACAGCCCTCGATGCCAGCTCGTCCAATATCACGTCCCTGATTGACAACTGGTACTCTTATATCTACTACCAATTTAGCGGCAGGGGATACTATGATACTGTACTCTACATTTTTGACAGGGGGGATATGGTACGTGCTTTTGCCCTGTGTGACCCTATATGACATGCTTATATTTCAGGTGGCATACCGCGTGAATGAAGGTGACTTTACCTCCATATACTACAACCGGGATTACTTGTGAGTAGGCTATATCAACACAGGTATGTAATGCGACTATTGATCATTGTGCTTTCAGCTTGTACAATTACGATACGGAAATCAGAGCATCTTCTATTTATCCGTTCATAGCTGTTGCTTGGATCGGCAACTCAAAGCGAAATCTCGAGGGTCTGGACTTTAGGGTTTGTTGCCATCTTGGGTTAATGCATTTATTAATAATTGTGACATGATAGGTAACGCCGAACTATGGAGAGGATGAAATGGAGTCCCGAATTACCTACACTACACAGACATTGAATGTCGCAAACATGACAGCCAAGTTTCGTGCATACAATGTCTTCGTTGCTTTTCACAATATCACAATATGTGAGGTTTTCTTCTATATCGGAAGCCGAAAGGTAAGCTCAGCACGACGTGTCGGTGGCCGCGTGTTATTAGACTAAACAAAGAGGAAACAACATACTCATACAAAAGTCGTTTAGGGTAGTGTTGAGTTTAAGATAGGAAAGGGTGGGTGTCAGAAAGACTACTTTTGGCTTATCGCAGAGTCCGTATTTTACATTTTAAAAACAAGCAGCCAAAACATACCAAATCGCGACATTAGAAGGACAAAGAATTTGTGCTGGGTTTGAAATAGGGGCCGGTGTAGATAGGGGAATAGGATATAAAACTCATGTTTATTCTCGTGAATGGTAAAGCGGCGTTACCACACAAGTAATCGTCAGATTATCTCGCGTCTTCCGTCGTGTGGCCAGAATAATTGTAGTGTGTTGGGTATGATCTAGATTCTAGAAGTTTCTTCTTAAAACCCATTCATTCACTGGATGCAATGGTCCCTAAGTGCCTTGCTGAAGGACACAACAGATAGCGACCAATTTCGAACCTAAGAGCCTTCGGCTAACTCACTGTACGTACTAATCAACCAAGCTACTCGGTTAAGTCGAGATTGGCGTTACGATGAGTTCTGTTGTTGAGATTATTGTTTGGAAAAGTTTCCATCACCTTTTCCCTCGTATATGTATTACACCATTAATAATATCCCCCTTAGAATTGGAACTCACGATTTCCGACGGCGATGTCTGTCTGGTCTGGTAGCAGTGCCTCGAAAATTGTGGGTGTGGTTGGGCGGCCTCAGAATATTTTGTTCGGTTACATACTTCTGTCCAGGTATATAACTGTGTGAAACCGCTAGAGTCGAGGTAGTGATCATTATTTTGTAGATCCGATGACATAGCGGTTTCGATACATGAAGTATCAAACGTTTTAATGGAATACATGAAAATAGCAGGTATGCTATTCTAACTTTTTGGATTAAGTAACTATATACAAAAGAAAGCGCCTGTACCACTTTTTCTTCTGTGTCTTACATTGCACTTGACCTTTGTAAAAACTAGTCTGTTAAACCCATTTTAGCAAAGTACTATATAAGTCTCACTTACACTGTTTCTGCCTGTAATCAATTTAGGTCATGTTCTCGCATGAATTAAAAAAAGGAAATCCGGAACAAAAACAACACGTCATAATAACCTTTGAAATCTTTAACTCATTGGGCAGAAACATCGCGCCAACGCTCGAAAGTTCAATGTGGGCGCCATGTTTACTGTTGACCTTACAAAACCGGGCCGGGTCCAAGAAACTCAGGTTACGAAAACACTGTTTCTTTCAGCGCCTTTTCGCTTCGTATTCCCGAACACACCTATTGTTACGAGGGTGTCCTTCATCCGGGGAAGCCCCGCGCTACTTAATGCCACAATACCATATATGGAACGGCGAAACGTGGAGCTTGGTTATATCCAGTTTCGCGCATTCAACTCGTACGGATTCCCGAACGCTTTATGTCCCGGTTTCAAGTAAGTCCGATCTTTCATTTGTTCAGCCTTGAAAAAGAATGAATCTCACGCGGTGGGTCAATCATTAAATTACCTCGTTTTTTCCTTATTGGTCCAGGACCAACAGCACAACATGCGAGAGACTTTGCGTGGGAGGCGTAAACACATACAGCTCCCCTAACATACACAGCCGACTAATCACTAACAGCGATCAACAGAGAACAAAGATGCTGCAATGTGGGGATTTTGGAGGTGACGTCATGTAAGCGCTACCTTACGTCCGATAGTAAGTAACCTTGTCTTGCAGGTTGGTCTCAAGGTTACCCGATGAACCAGACCCACCCGACCGCAACCAATCGAGCGCTGAACGACGTGGACATGTCGATCTTAATCTTTACAAAGTAACTCCGCGGAAATGTTGAGGAGAAACCCGGATATTGGAGTTGTACATAAATTATCTATTACTTGGCAGCATGTGTGTTAGAAAATAAATATAATGTATATGCATTAATACGTGGTGATGGTGGACAGAAAAAAGATCAACCAACAACCAAAGAACGTTACCTTTATTGCTTTTTGTCAAATAACTCTTCCATTTACATCCCGTTATGTTTCGGCGTAAAACTAAAAGAAGGGAGGAGGAAAAATGTTTACTAAAAATATGAAAACTAACTCTAAACAACTCTAATGCTTCCCTAAACACCTTAACTCTATTCCCAGTTCTAACACTAACTATATACAATAGTCTCTATTTTACTGTGCAGTTTCCCCTTTTTACCACTTTCTTTTTCCCTCCTTGTATTTTCCCGTTTTTCGCTTGTAAATATTCTGACATAAACTTTAATGGTCATTAAACTCTTCATTATCGCAGCACCATAAGTAGGTTTAGGACAGGTGAAATAAATACTTTTGTCTTGGCGGAAGTTTGCGAATGGGCTCTACAATAACGTAGATAACAATAACGTTACAATAACGAAAATGGTGTCGCTTCATTTCAATATTCATTTCTTAGTTAACAACTTCATAAAAAATATTTTTATCGATTTTGAAATAGTTTTGTTAACCGAACAAAACATTTTCGGATTGCATATGGGCCACCATACCTGCGAGTAGTTGTTAAGATTTCTTCCAAAGTGCTGGTGCGTATTACAATCATTGATTTGCCGCTTATCAAATCTCACCCCTACCATGTTGTAAGTCATATCATATTGTTACCCTTTTCAGGCGGTTTTTCGAAACCTGTAAACCTCAAGCATCGGTTGGGGCGACAATGCAAAAACCCTCGAACAACGTTAAACATTTTCCACGCCTAATAAGATTGTATTTATGATTGGTTAGGCATATTCTCAAGGTACACTGGGTAATTTAAATTGGATTTTCGTTTTACTTATTTGTGATCCACATCTTTTAAATTCTTAGAACTTAAAGTAGAGATTACTGTCTAATCCGGAAACATCGCCGTTTAGGCCTAAATACTCCAAAATAGTCCCATTTTTACATATTTTCCGATAGCGGGTATTCCCCTTTGGGGTTTCTGTAAAATTAAAAGTTCTTGCAAATTAAGAGCATGGCTGTAAAAGTTTCTGTAAGTTTTAACCTGATTGGATAACACCTTTATGCCAATAATCTGGCGGCATGACATGCCTGTCACGGGCGTGACGAAAAGTACGGAGTTAAATCAATTTCGGATTCGAAGGAAACCCATAACAATAAATGTTGGTTTACCACTAAAGTCGCTGTTTCATACATTCACACAATGTCCGGAAAAATTTATTTAATGTAAACAAGAAATGTTGTGTCGAAGTTGGTGTGCTAAATGAAAGTTTTTTTGGTTCACGTACGGTTAAGTATTGCTGCTGGACACGACGTTCCTGATATACACTTCCAAGGTATTTTAGAAAAATTAAAAACTTAACAAAGGCTGGGGAAACTTAACAAAAGTTAAGCGTTAATTTCCATTAGGTTTGGCGTTGCTGTTATGGTTCGGGTTACATTTTACTGTGTATTCTCCCTCTATCCTTCCATTTATTGTTACCCTAGAATACTTATTTTTATCTCTGTGTGTGGGTCAACAAAAAATACAATTAATTGTAAGATTCCTAGACTAAAAACAATAGCAAGTGTGGCACATTCTTCTGTGGGACAGCGGTGCCAGTATGGAAAGTACGGCAGCTGCACACTCGAGTTTTATTTTTCCCTGCGTCTTTGCACACTTGGGTAATTTCACACACGCTCGTGAGCTGGCAGTATAAACATCGTATAATTTCCAACAAACCTGTAAACCTAACTCTGGACCTCGGGTAATTTACTGTCAGTACGTTTTTTGTCAATGTTAGCTGATGGACACGATAGATTTAGGATAGAATAATATGTTTGTTTAAGATTTTTACAAAAGAATAATAAAAAGGAGATTTTGTGCACACTTGAAGTGTGCACTCTTGAACGTTTGCACACTGCACACTTCAATATTTGGCGTGTGCACACTCGGGATCTCGACGGAAATTGACGTACTTTCCATACGGGCAGCGGTGCTGGACAGCACACTATTCTGTGGGAAGAGGGGCGGAGGGGTATTTTTGTCACTAACATAATCGGGACTGGGTAGGCGTATGTTATGAACGCATCGGGTTATATCAGGGGAAAACTAAAAGGAGGGAAAGCGGGAAGGAGGGAAACTGCATGCTAAAATGAAGATTATGACATTAGGGTTAGTTTTAAACATGGGGCTATAGTTAGGGTTAGTCTTGGGGTTAAGATTCGTGTTTAGGGGAAGGTTAAAATTAGTTTCCGTAATTTTAGTAAGAAGGTTCAATTCTTCCCGCTTTCCCTCCTTTTAGCGTTGCCGTTATATCATAATATAACCCACCCCGCTCATGTTAGTAAAAAAATACTTCGTCCCTCTCTTGATTTAGTGTGTTGTGCTACCCCGATGTTCCACTGATTGGTAAAGCCCATCAAGCCAGTATGGAAAGTACGGCAGCTGCACACTCGAGTTTTTTTCCCCTGTGTCTTTGCACACTTGGGTAATTTCACAAACGCTCGCGAACTGGCATATACATGTAATTACTTCTTTATATTGAGCATATCCTAATTCACACAGGGATGTAATTTGTACCCCTAGAATCCCTAATTTAACCCCTTTGTCATCAACTAACTGCTTGTGCCTATTAATAACTCGTAATGTTTCCAGCTGCATGTGTTTCACCTGATGGTTGGCTTGCCCCATTTCCCGTCGTTGATGAACATGTGGGCTCTCCCTGTGATAATGTTTCACCTATGAGTATGTGCTTCATTGTAGTCTCTTTCGATTTTGTACATAATTGTGTTATAGTATAGGATATTCATGTTTATCCCTGTGAATAAACATTCAAGGGGTTAAACACACAGGCAATCGTCAGAATACCCCCCGCCCACCATTAGGTTACCAGAGCTATTGTAGTGTGTTGTGTATGATTTACATGTTCTTTCAATTTGATAGAACCCATTATTTTGTTGGGCTCTGGCATAGTTCGTTAAGTTCCATGCCCAAGAACACGACCTAATAGCCAGTGACCAGTTTCGAACCTGTAACCTTTCGATTGAAAGACGTCACAGTAACCCACTAGATTAATTGGTTGGATAAAAGAATTAGAACCTTCAAGTAATTTAACTCAGTTTTTAACAACATTTTATGCAATCGTTTGCTAAAATTAAAAATTCATAACATGTTATTTTGTTGTTTTTGTTAAATTAAACACCTGGAACTGCTTAAATTTAAACAGACTTAATTTAATTTAAAAAGTTTAAATAATGTGCCTTTTTTACTGTAGCTTGAAAATAAATAAATTTTATACAACACTAGTCTCATCAAAAACCATATTGATTAGAACCGTGCAAGTGGAACAACAGAAACCCGGAAGTTCTTTCATTCGAAGGCCTAGATGAAAATGACCGCCACGAATTGCTGATCAAGCTCAAAGGGCAACGATATTATCGCCAGCTTATGGTAATATCATATGAGAACGAAGGTTGGTGGTGCAGACACAGCGGAAGTTTCAATGTTATTTAATTGACCATGTTTCAGGTTTATTGCCACAAAGCAAGAAGATGGAGAATTCAAAAAACCAAGAGGGATCCAATCCAAATGACGACATCAATAGTGAAATCAAGTCAAAGAAAAAGGAAAAGAAGGAAAACTTTAAAAAGTCTGAAGCAATGTCCAAAACAAGTGCAGAGTTACATGAGGTAATGTCTGGTTAGTTGGTTTCATATGGTGGTTGTGGCAAGTTTTATTTAAATACTAATTTATGTTAATTTGTGTTTATTTACTGTTTGTCACAATAGTATTTAAATATAAAGTGCTAAGCATGATTCAAAACTATTCATGATTAAGAATTCATAGATATTGTATTCAAATATTTTCTTGAGATAAAATTTCATAATATTTTTAATTTCAAAGACAAGGTAGTATTTAAGTTGTAAATAAACTGTGAAATAATTAAAAAAAATGTGATTTCCAATAAAATCAGAAGAATATTAAAATGCAACTTAAACATTTACTTTAGCTTGATACTGATACTGCATAATTCTAATTCAATACTTTTTAGGATTCCTCTGAAGGGCCATCCAACCAAAGAGAGAATTCAAACACAGTTTTAAGCAACACCAGTGTTCCCTTCTTTACTGGGAACCCAGCTGTTGACATCACCAATGGAATATTGCACTTGTATAAATCAAAGTACGACTAGCAGTAGATTAACCACAATGTAATCCTTACCATTGCCTTACTGTTGTACCAGTATATTTCCCTTGGCTTAATCTAAAATTTGCAGTCATAAACTACAAAAGTGTATATAATGAATTTTACTCTCTAAAAAAATTGGGAACGGTAAAAAATAATTTTAAGGTAAAACCAACAGTATGAAGAGATTAATGAGTTTAACTTTTCTAGTACCCTCCTTTATTTTTAGCAATTTTAGCATCAATTTACCCGGTTCATCCTTTTTGCATGCTGAATGTTTACCATTACCCTGATATCTACATCCATGCCCAGCTACAAACTGGCAGCTGATGAGCACAGCATCCACCCAGACACCGACACACTGTGTATGATATCGGTCCCTGCCTCCATGGATGCGCACGCTATGCTCGAATTCACCGCACCTTACCTTGGAGTGGTGCGGCAGATCCGTATCATTCGAGATCGTTCTCCCAACCAGTACATGGTGCTACTCGCGTTCGCTACCAGCCAAGATGCCTGCAACTTCTACTTCAGTTATAACAATATGCCATACAGGTAAGTCCATTTACATAAATACAGAAATTCAATAATAATAATAAAAATTCATACCTGATATTTTTAAGATGAATTTATTTAAAGTGGGTTGATGTATATAATACAAATTTTGTCTTAGGATAGGATCATAAGTTTAATCTCTGTAACTCTGTTTAATCTATTTTGATAAGAAAGAATAAGATAGCCTATTCATGTTTATCCCCGTGAATGGGAAAACCAAGGGGGTTAACACATGGGCAATCGTCAGATTACCTCGTGCCCACCGTCGGTTTAGAGGAGTTATTGTAGTGTGTTGTGCATGATTTACACGTTCCCATTAATCTGCTGGGTTCAGGCAATGTCCATTAGGTGCCTTGCCCAAGGACACAACAGAATAGCTAGCGACCAGTTTGGAACCTGCAACCCTTTCAGCTGAAAGGTTATGCACTTTCACCACCAGACTAATCTGTCAATATTGCTGATGCTACAACTTTACCAGTTCCCTGATACCGGAGGAAATTTGCCACCTCGCGTTTGTGGCATCAATTGAAGCAACATCGTCATACGAAGGGACCGACGGAGGCTTCCTTCCACTCACCAACTCCACGGAGCTCCCTGACTGCATGGTGTGTCTGGAACGCATGGATGAGTCGGTGCAAGGGGTGCTCACCATCCTGTGCAACCACTCATTCCATGCCACCTGCCTCCGACAGTGGGAGGACCAATGGTACGTACTGCTTAGTTTCATGTCATTTCCAACAAAATTTAGAACATTTATTTGGGGATCTGGTGGAAATTTAAATAGAAACAAACCACCCAAAATTAGTTTTTTTATTGGTTAACTGTAGTAAAAATGGCTACCAATAGTAAGGTATATTGTCGTTTAAAGATTTCTTAAAGATAGGCTACTCCAAACCACATGTGTTTTAGTACTATAATAAAAATGTTCTCATTACAACGAGGAGTGGTAGCTGTCTGGTCGTTCAATGGTGAATTTGCTGACAAATTTTATCATCCATCATACCCACCACATCCACAGTTGCCCAGTATGTCGCTACGTGCAGACCCCGCAAGTTCAGTCGGACAACAAATGCATGGTGTGTGGGAGCTCTGAGGATTTGTGGATATGCTTAGTGTGTGGTAACGTGGGATGTGGAAGGTACACCTCCGAGCATGCACAGCAACATTACCTTGAAACCCACCACAACTACGCCATGGCGTTGAGTGACAACCGAGTGTGGGACTATGCTGGAGGTGATTATAACAATCAGTGTTTTTGGGTTTCAAAATATTGTTCTCACATTGCCCAAAAACTTATGGGTGCCAATTCAGTACTTCATTTTACACAGCGATAAAAGCGAATAAGTAATAATAATAATGTCTTGATATTATAGCATGACAACATTATTTTTTAATGAGTAATTATGTGTGCTTTTGGGTGAATAATGGAGTATTGAAATTAAAAGACAAGACAGTGTTCTTGGGGCCCAAAAGTCCCTTTAAATAAAACAAAACTTTCATTATAGGCTCACAGCGCTTTAGGTAAAAAATGACTCTTAGTAATACAACAGGACAACACTATCTTGAAGTGGGTAGTTATCTGTGCTTTTGGTTGAATAACAGAACATTGAACTTCCAGCCATATGGTTCTAAATCAAAAACTTTCCTGCTGTGTGTCCTTCGGCACTTGCTCAGACCTTGTAGTGTCTGGTGATTTTTACAGGAAAAGTATACAATTATCGACTAGCACAGTAAAAGGAATTCGTTAACTGAACCCTTGATATGTGAGTCATCCAATATCAACTTTGTTTAAATCCTTCTAACAACCATAATACAAATACCACATTCATATATGACGTTTGTTTTTACCATTTTTGGCACTATTCTAACATTCCCTACTAACCCAGATTATTTTGTTCACCGATTGTTTCAAAACAAGGAAGATGGCAAACTAATTGAAAAGGGCGGATCAGATGAAAATGAAGCAAAAATCGAAGGAATTCAACTTGAGGTAAATAACTACCTCTGCCTCTGGAAAATATTTCCCGATTCATATTTTAATGCGAAAGTGTCGTTTAATTGCAAAATAAAATTTAAAGAGAAGCTTTGGAAAATAATTTACTGGATGTCTCTCTAAATACTAATGTCTCGCATACAGCATAGATCTATATTTGGGTAAGCAGACTATGGCTATACAGTGTTATTCTGACAGTTGTTCAGTGGTCCATTTTTCCACACCTGGTGATAAATATGTTTCTCTTTTGTTTGTCAGAAAGTACTTGACTGTGTAATTCTTGTCCAGTTTTTTGTTATTCCTTAACATATGTGTGGTCATTATTATTCATCATTCATTGTTTGATTAAACATTGTACCTTAGTGCATGCATCTCCTGACAAGTCAATTGGAGTCACAGAGGAAATACTGGGAAGAGAAGGTGGACCAGGCCCAAGCACAGGGAGCCAAGAAATACGAAGATGTTTGTTCGGAATTGGAACAGGCCATGTCACAACTTCAAGTCACCATAAAAAGGTTTGGTGTCTTCTATTTAGCTCAGTGAGTTTGTTAACATCCCTGACGGTAGAAAAATGCCAAGTGTGTTCATACACAATTCCACCAGACCTGCTGTGCAGTTACTGGAAGTATTGCAATGTTTTAATGAAGACAGTGTTCAAATTTTTCTGTTCAAATTATTAATACTAGGTTTCAAACGTTGCAACAACATGTGTTACCTGGTGACATAAGAATTAAGTTTAGACCAAGCAACACCCATCCTACTCGCGCCACAAATATTTCAAAGCAATTCCCTGTAATGATTGCAACTCCCACATATTCAAGGTCGAGGAGCTAGGAAGTGAACGTCAGAGCTTGAGCCACCGCAACCTCCAACTGAGCAACAAGTTCACACAAACTCTCCGTGACTTGTCCAATGAACGGGAGTTGAACAAAAGTCTCATTAAAAACCAGGTTCAACCGCAGTATATAACTCTTGTTTTATTTAGAAACATTCATATGAAAAATACTTGGAGCTTTATATTGTCTGTCTGATTACCTAGGTGGGTTGGTGTGTTGCGTTATAGCCAAAGGATTGCAGATTCAATACTGGTTAATAGCTGGTTAATAACAAATCGGTTGTGTCCTCGGCATGGCAAATACGGAGCATTGCCTGAAGCTAGTGGATTGGTGGGTTTATTAAATTAAAGAAGCGTCTCAAACACAACACGCTACAATGGCTTGGTTAACCTGGCAGTGGGTGCGAGCTAATCTGTCGATTTACTGTGTAGTAACACCACTTGCATGAAAAATCCTATCCTATGTTGATCACCATGAATATCCTATCTTACATTACTTGGTGGCAAATAACCATTGGAATGTTGTGCAGGAAATGTGGCGGAAGAAGGTTGTAGATGTGGAAGAGGTGGCTTCGAAGCAACAGGTGGAAATCACTGAGTTAAAGGAGCAACTTCGTGATGTCATGTTCTACATCGAAGCAAGCCAAGCCATCAAGAAGGAGGATGGGCAAGTGCAGGATGATATCAGGGATGGGACGGTGGTTGTTGGTCCCAGCACCTCATCAGACTCCAATCGGAGAAGAAAGAAGCAAAGATAATATACATGATATACTAACTGCTGTTGTACTCGCTTTGTAAATACACATGATGTGTTGATGGCTCATAATGACTAATACATATTTTTGCAAAGATACTGAACAATTTCTTATTTTGTTTTTAAAACTGTTCAATTACTGCTGTGTTTCATGATTAACAAAAAATATTCAAACTGCAAGTATGTCAGTCCTTAAATAACAGTGTTTTATAAAACTTTTTGTGATAATATGGTAAAGATCGGCCCACTTGTACATAAACAGGGTAAATTATTTACGCCCAAAAATATCCCTTTAAATTATTATGGTGAATGCTGGTTGTGATATTAAATGCAACTGTGATTTACTTTGTTGCCCTGTTGGTTTTCTTTTTGAGACAATAATGTCAAATGACTGAGACTTTAATTAAATAAATTCCGAGGTTTTAAAGCCCCTATAACGTTAGACAGAATTG
>CH002980.1:1545292-1575413 GCA_000149265.1 Ciona savignyi | reverse complement strand
CCCATAACCCCATGTTCCAACCAATAACCCCATGTTCCACCCAATAACCCCATGTTCCAAACCAATAACCCCATGTTCCACCCAATAACCCCATGTTCCACCCAATAACCCGATGTTCCACCCAATAACCCCATGTTCCAAACCAATAACCCCATGTTCCACCCAATAACCCCATGTTCCACCCAATAACCCGATGTTCCACCCAATAACCCCATGTTCCAAACCAATAACCCCATGTTCCACCCAATAACCCCATGTTCCACCCAATAACCCCATGTTCCACCCAATAACCCCATGTTCCACCCAATAACCCGATGTTCCACCCAATAACCCCATGTTCCAAACCAATAACCCCATGTTCCACCCAATAACCCCATGTTCCACCCAATAACCCGATGTTCCACCCAATAACCCCATGTTCCAAACCAATAACCCCATGTTCCACCCAATAACCCCATGTTCCACCCAATAACCCGATGTTCCACCCAATAACCCCATGTTCCAAACCAATAACCCCATGTTCCACCCAATAACCCCATGTTCCACCCAATAACCCCATGTTCCACCCAATAACCCCATGTTCCACCCAGGCTCGACAAGTTCTACGTCAGCAATCATCCAACTTGAGTGATGTATTCACATTGGAAGAGGTTCGTGAAGATGCCAAATATGAAGTGATTCACGAGGTGGCTCAGGAGGACCAAGCTGTTCGTGCGGATTCGGTACCTCAGGAGGACACCAGGTCACCAGAGAGCGCACTGAGAGAAGATGATCTAATTGCGCAAGATGATCCAGTTGCACAGGATGAACCAGTTGCACAGAATGACCAAGTCGCACAGGAAGCCCAGGTTCCAGAAAAGGACCCAGTTGCACAGGATGACCCTGTTGCACAGGAAGCCCAGGTTCCAGAAAAGGACCCAGTTGCACAGGATGACCCAGTTGCACAGAATGACCAAGTTGCACAGGAAGCCCAGGTTCCAGAAAAGGACCCAGTTGCACAGGATGACCCAGTTGCACAGAATGACCAAGTTGCACAGGATGACCCTGTTGCACAGGATGACCCAGTTGCACAGGATGACCCTGTTGCACAGGATGACCCTGTTGCACAGGGGGATCCAGTGGAACCAACAGTTGCACGGAACCAGGTATGCTAATGTTGTACATAGAGGAAGAGGTGGTAACATTGACATGACAGGTTCTGAGCTCCGATTCCAGCCACGTTCCATACTCGTCACTCAGTACAACACACAACTCGCTCTCTATGAGAAGTGTGGATGAACTCGGAAGTCGGTAAGTTCCCATTATATCTTCCATAATTTGCAAATTAACCCACCCGTGTTATCTTCTATAATGAACCCAACCATCCACAGAGATTACCAACCAGCCACAAGCTCAATGGAAGACCATCCACCAGGTTATTTACATAATATTGCAGCCATTTCACTTCATGTATTCAATCACATCAAGTGGTTGAAAGTTGAAATTAAGAGTACTATTTAATTATCCACACTATACTAGCTTCGGCAGTTCCACTGTAGGCAAGGATTATATTACTTTAAACATAAGCAAACCATTGTAAAATCCCAATTCTATCTAATGAGTTGTTTTTTCTTGTCTTGAGTATCCCCACACTATACTATCTTCTTTTGTATTTTGCCCATAAAGGGAAATAAAATGGTCAAATCCACCTAATTAACCAACAACTAACTAATCACAACAAACAGGTGGTGGTTGCTCCGGTGGTCAATACTCGGTAAGTTCTGCTTCCATTATTTGTGGTCATTAGTTTATTTTGTTTTTTAAAATGCACAATATCTTTATATTTTTTACCAGAAGGTTTTTTATGTATTAACCTCACTGAATTATTTGATAATTTGCATTATGCTATTAGTTATATTGATATGTTCTGACTCTTCCTCCACTGGCACAAGAAGGCTGATTATCCATCCATAAATATACGATGGATATAAAGATGTGTGAAAAGGGATAAAGGCCTGCCTTAAAAACCAATTGTGTTGTTGCGATATGTAACATTTGTTAGGGGGTTCCTGTGTTGGATCCTACATACAAACTAGTGTCATAGTGTATCTTGCATCTGAAGGATAGGCAGCCATTGATTTTAGTTTTAATTTTTATCCAACACAGGTTGATATTAGTTTTAATCCATTGGCTGTATTTTGTGTCCCCACGTTTAGACCGAACTGCTGGACTCATTTGCACTGAACCTCCATCGCATCGATAAAGATGTGCAACGCTGTGATCGCAACCACTTGTATTTCTCAGAGGAAGGAAACCTCACCAAGTTGCGCAATATCATGTCATGTTACGTCTGGCTGCACCTTGATGTCGGGTACATGCAGGTCGGTCATGTGTGTTGTAATGACTCCCGCTCTATACATGTTTATTGTAAGACACCTCATGCCCACAGTTGAGAGGTCTAGCTTTATACATGTTCATTGTAAGACACCTCATGCCCACAGTTGAGAGGTCTAGCTTTATACATGTTTATTGTAAGACACCTCATGCCCACAGTTGAGAGGTCTAGCTCAATGCACTTTTATTTTAAGACAACTGATGCCCAAAGTCGAGTAAATCTATTTTTACAACATGCTGTTGGTTGTTTTTTTTCTTGTGAGTGGAAAGCTTTGTAGAAGTTCATATCTCTTCCTTACATGTTCGTTAACAATTGCACGGCATTTACGTGAGTCAGTTGAAAGTAACCCCGGTATCCGACACCTCCTGCACAGGGAATGTGTGACTTGGCTGCTCCTCTGCTGGTGGTGATGGATGATGAGAGCTTGGTGTACGGATGCTTCGTGCTCATCATGGAACGGGTGGGGAGAAACTTCCCCAACGGTGGCGCCATGGATTCCCACTTCGCCAATATGAGGTCGCTGGTGCAGGTGCGTTCGTGGCACCTGGTCGTCGCCACTCTTTGTTAACTCCTCCTCTGCACAGATTCTCGATGCCGAGTTGTTCGAACACATGCGCAAGAACGGGGATTTCACTCATTTCTACTTCTCATACCGCTGGTTTCTTCTGGATTTCAAACGAGGTAAGTTGGACAAACCCTTATCAGTTGCTGATGTGGGATTTGGGTGCAAAATTTAGTATAAAACAGCCATTGTGTTTTTAGAGAGATTAAATAGTTTGAAATAAAGCGTTTTGTTTATACACGTTAAGTATTATAAACCACAATAACAGTCAGATGGTCCCAGCCTCGAACCTTCATGTTGACTGTCCTGCTCAGTTGTACCAGGTTGAGGCACTTGATTGTTGTAAGGTTTAAATTAGCAGATCAAAATAAATACTATTGAAGACAATCTCTAACCACTCATTTGCATCATTACACACTGATCTAACTACTGTTGTTGCCCTACATAGTATTATCCTTTTCCATCTTTTTGGTAATATAATAATATAAAAACAATTTTTGAAAGGTAAAAATTCGAATGATTGCCCACTGCAACGTCAGATTCTTTTATTGTCTATAGAACAAGAACCACTTTAATCAATATTGGTGTCTGTTAATTTAAATATTATAATAACCAGCTGTACATCTGTCCAGTCAATAGAATTTATTTACTTCCGGCTAGAGATTTACGAGCTTAACAAAAACTGTAGAAATAATATATTTTATAAACAGATGGCAATAGCTTAGTTCATACTGTGGGTCGAAGGTTAACTGATGTTTGCTGTTGTTAGGATTGTAAATTGTGCTATTTTTATATTCGACGATAAATATTGCTTATTAAGAATAAATCAGTTGTTTCTCCTTGAGAAAAAATTTAAATTTTATTTGGTTCATATTTTTAATTTAGTAGCAGGTGCAGCGTGTTTGGTCCATTTTATTTTCAATTAGTGATATTCATTTCAGAATCAAAGTTTGGACTCGATTCGAATAAGAAATGATTTAGAATTATTTTTTTATTCTTCCATTTAAAATTTACGATCATACTGGAAAAAATTAGTTTTTTAAAGAAAAATTACAGGCGGGAATACTTTTTTTTAACAGTCCTGTTGATTATATTTAAAAATTACAAATATTTTACCGAGCATACGTGCAGTTTTATTTTTTCTAAAAATAGTATAAAAATGTTTTTGTTTGCTCTTTGCGAGTCTATTTTAAACTGGTTCGAAAATGTCGACTAATTTTAGAAATCAAATTGATTCGGAGAATGTCATGACTATTTTCACGGCTTACACACCATTGGCATATATCTAAAATATATACAGTATATATATTATGATCAATGCATAAGCACGTTTTACGTATCCTTTACACCAGGGGTTGGCAACACTTTAAGTGCAACGTGCCAGTTTAATAATAATATCATAATAAAATCATATTAACGTTCCAACCATTGTTATGTACGGTTTGTATATACTCTCTGCGGCGTTGTAGATACCTTTGATTCTTTAATTCCTGCTGTACGTTAAATAACACGGCGTGCAATGAACAAAAACTCTCGCGTGCCAGGGGTTGCCGACTCCTGTATTTCATTACTGGGTTTTAGAATCGACAGAAAATAATTGGAAATATCCAATTGCTCTGTAATGAATCATAATACACAACTGTAATTACAATGCCCTTTATTAACCTCACCCACGCGAATAATAGAGCGACCCACATAATACATGCAGAGTTGTCATATGATGGGGATGTGTTCAGTGTGTGGGAACGCATTTGGGCGGCAAACTACTGCTCGTCGCACCACTTTGTGCTCTTCTTTGCGCTTGCCATGCTGCAGATATACAGGGATATCATCCTGGAGAATGACATGGACTTCACTGATATTATCAAGTTCTTTAATGGTACGATATTAGGAAAGAATATTCGTGTTTATCCGCGTAAATGGGAAAACTTGATTACCTTGATTACTAAATGGAGAATCCACGGGGGGTAACACACTGGCTGTCGCTAGATCACCTTGCGCCCATCGGGTTACTGGAGTTATGAGAGTGTGTTGTGTATGATTCACACGTTCCTTCAATTTAGTAGAAGCTAAAATCGGACAATGACCGATTAAGGACCTTGCCCAAGGACACAACCGACTAGCTATCGACCAATTTCAAATCTGCAACACTTCGGTTAAAAGGCGACGCGCCGGCTCAATAATCAGTCTGTTTGAATTACCAGTGTTTTAATGGCCCTCCTGCCGATTTGGTATAGGTAAATAAAATCTGGAACTTCACCTGTGTAAGACGGGGCTTTGAGATAAATACGTTATAATGCGGAAACTTAAGACCATAATATTATGATCAAAATTTTCTGACCTCGAATTTGCACAGAAATGGCGGAGCGACACGACGCGTCGAAGTTGATATCGCTCGCTCAGCAGTTGGTCGCGCAAGTTCAACAAATGATTCAGAAGTAACTCTTCTGTGAGATGAAGTGCAATACGCGAGGTGTAATTATTCCGGCGCCCTCCCTTTTATCATCGTTCCGTGCAATTCATGTTTTACTGTGTCGTCCTTGCACATATATATTGCTGTTAGTTGCCATGCGATTTGCTGCGCAGATGTTCTTAAATCGAGTAAAATACATTTTTGTCGTCGTGAGTAATTGGGCTGGGTGCAGGTGCAAAGAACAGAAATCAATATGTGGTTGGTAGGTCGGGATATTTAGTCCAATACTCCTGTATAGTGTTGTGCACGTATTATGTTAGAATGGCGGTGTTTATGTACGAAGCAAGCGCTGGATCGGTATGGGTGCCGCTACTGGTTCTGTTACTCGGAATTATTTCGATTTTTGGGAATTCGGTGATTATTTGGATTATTCGTCTCAGTCAGAGATTCTCGCGGTTGGTCAACTTTTGCATGTGTTTCCTCGCTGTCAATAACATTGTGGAAAGTGCGACCGGGATCCTAGGAACGCTCTCCGTTTCCTTGTGTAACTTGGTGTTGTCAGATAGCTCGGATGTACCGTCAAACTGCACCAAAGTAGAACCCAATCATCATCTGATGAAGTGTTTGAACATAGTGGCCGGAGGTCGGCTGGCAATCTTGTTAGGCAGCAGTGGAAGTCAGTTCTGGATCCTCGTTTTGCTGGTTGTTCGTTCAAATGCTGTGATGGTAACCCGACTGAAGAAGAACCGATATACATTAGCTGTGTGCGCTGTGGTCCTCTTGGGCCCGTACATGTTATCATTTGGCTTGTACTCGGTGTCTGAGAAGGCATGCGCTTACCTGTTCGTTGTGTTTTGGGTTGCGCCTTTAGCCTGCTTTGTCATAACTTCGTTCAGAAGGTAAGACAATATTTTAGAATAAAGGAAACTAGGTTTATCTTAAGTTATATGACGTACATGTTTGTAGCCACCGCCAGGAGCTTGACTGGCAGAGATTTTGTAATTTAAGAAAAGTGGACAGGTTTAGTCCTACCGATTAGTCTGGTCGTTTGGTGCGTCGCCTTTTAGCCGCTGGGTTTCAGATTCGAAACTGGGCGCAACCACCCAGGAAAATACTTACGCCTATTAGAAATTTGGTTGACCGGGTTAGTAGTTATTTGTTCGCTTTGTAGTGGAGTCATGTTTATAAGTTAAATATTTTTTTCTCATTTGATAGAATAGAATGTTCATGTTTATCCCCGTGACTGGGAAATAAACAAGGAGATTAACACACGGGCAATCGTCAGATCACCTCGCGCCCACCGTCGGGTTACCGAAGCTGTTGCATTGTGCTGTATAATTCACACTTTTCTTTAATTTTGTAGAAACCAATTAACGGTTGGATTCAGTCAATGTCCGTTAAGTGCCTTAACCTAAGGGCACAATCGACTAGCTAGCGACAAGTTTCGAACCTACAACCCTTTGGCTGAAGGGCGACGCACTTACCCACCAGACTTATCCGTCGAACAAAAGACGTTTAAACGATCAGCTTAAACATTTTACTGGACTCATTTTTTTTCCCTAATAAACCTATATCGTAATAGTTTTATATCAAAAGGTAAAATGACCTACAAATTACTTCAGCAGTCAAACAGAAAATGATCGCCGCTCCCCCGACCGACACATGTTCCGTAGAGTTCGAATCTCCTCCCAGATCATGTTCACCCCGAGGTATCGCTTCCGAACTTGGACTACTGAGGCGTTTCACGTGGTTTCGGTCGCTGTGTTGTGCCAGGCTATATTCTGGACTCCGTTCTACTCGTCTCTGGCGTCGACCATATTCAGCAGTTCCCCTCAGCACGAAAACGCGGTGATTTGCATATCTCTGTCGTGCCTTCTCAGCGCAGTATTCCTTCCAATGTTCTTCTACGCGTCGAGCTCCAAGTTCAGGGAAGGCTGTAACAGACTTACTACGAGGAGGCGGCTCGATACAAACGCGACCCCATCGAGGATTCAGAACCTTACCTAGTAAGAGAGATAACATTATGTTTGCTTAACTGTTGTGTTTGTGTATTGTCGAACTTCATTATGGTAATACTTGTCTTGAGATTTTTTACCATTATAGTTTAATTACTCCTTCCCACGACCTAAACAATCAATGTGAAGCGACTATTCATACTAACGGGTGATGATTACCCTCCATATGACCATTTGATATATTTACCATACTTCCTTTACAGCCGACGAAATCATACAAACTCCGACACTTTTCCGTTGCAACCTCGCCCGATGCGACCTCGTGAACCAATCGTTGTGAACAACGTTTCGTTCGGGATTCTCAAAAATGCGCGATCAAAAAGCGAAGATATCTCCAACCGCACGAAGACAGTTATTCCGAATTCAAAGCGAAGTATCTCCTTCGATGTTGCCAGTGGCCGCGACCACTGGCAGTACGACTCACACACCAAACTACAGCTCAGAAGGTTCAACAAGGTATCTCCCGACTTTGACCCCGACAATTCCGTCGGTGCAACTGCGACATTCAAATTTCTTCCACTGCCGGGCGATAGCGGGCAAAGCTCGGATCAACCGTGTATATCGCTCGTACTCGCCAAAAGTATAATGCTCCCGTACCACCATGGTATTTCCTCGGACTTAGCGAATACGACAAATAATGAGTCCACGAAACTGCCAAAAATCGAGGAACTAGATTGAACTTGGAAAATATATGTGTTTGGTTTCTTAACGCTGGAATGTCCGCGTATATTAACACATCAAACAATACAGTGATTGTGTATGCAATTCATAAACACGCTACTTGCAATTTCCTTTATTGGGCCACTTTGAACTGGAGCTTCTATGACCTAAGCAACAAGTGCTGGGCGCTGAACACGTCACCTTCATTCTTTACAAATAATATTAAGGATCCTATTACTGATACGTCACGTGTAAATAAAAAGAATGGGAGGAAAAAAGGAAACTGCTCGTTAAAATAAGGGGAACCGATAAGCTAACGACAATCTTACTATAAACGCAAAATCCAGCATTTTAACCTTCCTTTTAGTGAGCAGGTGAATTTTTCCTATTTTAGTTTTGTCTTCGAAAGGTCCTTTGATTTTCACCAATTACGTGTTAACCAATTTAAATTAGGATTGTATTTGTTTTAGTTCTGTGGCGAATTTATTAGGTTTATCTTCCTTTCTTAAGATTTGATCACTTTAACGTACCTTATACATAAGTAAGCATTTATGAACTGTTATCGGTAAATTTCCAGTATATATGACTTCTGTAATCTGTATATAAAGTATAACACATTGAATGTGTATTTCGGACATACCAGAACTAGACCGCCTTTTCTATCGGGCAAATCAAGCTATGCTATACCAGAAAACTCCTAAAAGACCAAATACAGAAAAAAAATTGGATTCAAGAATGTTTTTATCAATTCAATATGTATTGTTTGCATTTGTTTTGAATAAAGTACTCTACTGCATATTTGGCCAGTTAACCGATTTGTTACCTAGATGCAAGATGCGAAGTCCGTTACATGCAACGTGTATTCAGTGTTTCAGAGATGAAATGGTTTATTGTACCCAACAAGTCAACCACAATATGTCGATCTTATAACTTAACCTTTTGGTACCGAATGTTGGATTTCCTTTCGACATTATACACAGTGTAAAACATGTATTTATACTTAAAAGGGGGTATGAAATCTATCGTCAGGCCAACAAGTACATGAATCATGATTTTGTGTCATGAATTCCCCTTATAAGTCGAGGCTTGTTACAAACTGGGTTTGTATCTACGAAGTAAGAATGAAAGGCGAGAAGCGTTATACAAGCCGCAGCTTCATCATCGTGCTGTAAATGAAGCGAGGGAGGTGGTTTGATTTAACTACCGTGGCCTGTTAACGAACATGGGAGTCGTAAATAGTTTGCGTGAGACTTGGATTTATCGCGGGAGTCGATTCCATCCACGTAATCAGTTCGTGAGTACCGGAGTCTGTGTAATAACCAGAAGCCTTGAGGTTTTTCGTCATAAAGTCTTGGGAGTGCAGTGCGTTGGTTATTGAACCGTTCATATTTCGGAATGCGACGTGTAATGCAATTGTCGGGCAAGGAGGAGGCTAATAGGTGGGATGGTGTTCATGAAGAGACTCCCCCACACTCGACTGGCGCTGTCCCGAATCAACGGGAGGCAGATTGCCATGAGGCGTGGGGGACAACCTATTTAACTCGAGATGACTTGTTCGGAGAAAGCCCAAACCTGCAGATTTCACGAGGCAATGAAGCGACTTACTTAAGCGAGGATCGTAGTATAAAAGATCTGCTTGCCGGGCACCAGATCAACGTCGAGCAACAGGCAATAGACAGCCCACTAAGAGCAGAAAAGTTGGAACAATACTACCCAAGTAACCAAGTAGCCTGCATCGCTGACATAAAGACGCCACTCGTGCAAAGAATCGAAGAAAATGTCCAAGCACGCAGTTATATGAACTTAATAGACGCGGATCAGAACAATAGTTTTGTAGCCGACACGTCGCCTCGTGACGAAATATTTCAGCCGGATATGTTGTGTCGCTTTCCCCACGGCAAGGGGAGTGGGGTAGACCCGAAGGAGGGTTATGACAAAAACGATGTTTTATTCCCCACTTACCCCAATCAGCTTATGGTGGCTGGTAATCCCACCGGGCGTGGGGTGCTATACCCAATGCAAAGTTTTACCCAGATACGCCCCACGAATGAGGCAAATTACCGTGGATTTCCCCAGGACAGACCCCATCCGTTCAAAGTTCACATAAAAACGATCACACACTGCGAGGTTGAATGTCCTGGCGGGCAATCCATGCAGCACTTGGCTCTCCCGGGCGCATACGGGATGGTACCAGCGCAGGTGGATACAAGGGGTTACGAACAAAAGATGAAGCCGCCTATCTACCAACCTTACACCGACGATAATTATAATTTCCAAAACAACCTGATGTCAGCCAAGGATGCGACCCAATCAACCACCACCTTGGACCAGGCGGCGACCGCCAGATACGGTCAACTGGGGCAAACGACGACGAACGCTGAAATCGAGCCACAAAAGTCGATCTGCCCACCGCCCATCGCGATACTTCCTGATCTCGAACGTTCCTACAGCTCGATCCATTACACTGCTGGCCACTCGCTTACACTCAAAGGTGATGTATAAGTTAGAATGCTTGCCATCGATTTATCACGACGCTGCGTGCTTAACGCCCCATGCTGTGAACAATGCCCCGCCATTTTGTCGCATATACTGCGGGTCAAACGCCACAGCTGCGGGAATGAATTTATGTCCGCTCACTGCTGTACGCAATAATTCATTTTATTTTGCCCAGACCATAAATTGCTACATAGCACTGTTGTACAGTTTGGCATGTCATGTGGCCGAATGATTAACGAGACCGATACATATATTAATTCTATAAAAAACGGTCTTGGTAACGAGCCATTCATGGATTTAAAACCTCGCCCGATAACATAAAAAGAAGAAATAAAATGAAAAAAGACTTCCTGCTTGTCGCTGGTGCCAATGGACAAGCTACTTAGCGGACGTTGTTATTTAAACTATATGTAGAATTATTTAATACTAAAATAATATATCCATCCATACAAGACATAGCAAGATTACTGATAGTAAATGGCCATGTTTTAAGTGTTTTCCCTCCCACCAGATAACCCCCCCCCTATATTTTAGGCGGATCTATAATCATGTCCTTTCCGATTGTAATAAACCGAAATATCTTTGGTTCTGATTCGCTCTGAATTCCACGTATGGCAAAGCAAAGTTTTTGCGCGGTAAATTTGACATTTTGCATGGCAACGGAATTTATATCGTTATTCGTTAAAATCATGATTTCCTAATAAGTAGATTTAGACAGGAATTGTTGCTCCGCTCAACATAGTTCCACGACTACCGGTCTCTCAACGCTCGGCAATATAAAGTGGTCTGAGTCGAATATTTCAAAAGCTAAAACTTGATGCGATTGATTTTCATTGGGTTAATTTAATATTTAATTAGTTTTCCGAAAATGAAAACGTACTCCTACCGTAGTTGCTTAAATGATCCTGAAAGTAAATAGGCTACTATAGACATTATGATGTTTAACCTAGATTATTATTCATTAATGGTTTCTCGCCCTTAGGTGAGTATTCTCTCATACTATCGGGTGGCTATAGACCAATACACACAATAGTTATATTATCTATATTATCTAGTACAGTTACCTATATACATACATATATATATATATACTGGAGAGTAATCGTAGAGTCATCGGGTTTAGGTCTTGCTGTTGACGTCACCAAAGGAGAATATCTCTCTCATTACTACCCGGCTCAGCACGCACCCGCCCAACAGCAAACCGCTGCCCTACAACACACGTCAGCCCAGCAGCACACGGCGGCCCAACAGCACACCGCGGCCCAGCATCATGCATTGGCCCAACAGCAAACATTGCTCCAAGCGAACACGCCAACCCAGCAGCACAACGTTGACAGGTCCGACGAGAAACCGCACCCACCAGAGTTAAATTATCCGGTAATTCAGTGTTCACCCCTCACGCTGCGCACAAGTTCACTTTGTTTGTGTTACAGAACGACGGTCCTGGATCTGCGGGTGTAAGAGCGATGTACGGGAGCAGGTGAATAATTTCGAGTTTTAAACGAAATCCAATTTTGTCGATTCCACAGATCGAGCGGAGTGGGATATCACATGCGGCAGGAACATATGATGTTCGACACAAATCCACACAAACTACACTTCGTACAAGATTATTCCGGGCCATCTACTTACCATCCTCCCAGACACTGCTACATGCAGATGGATTCGAACCAGCAACCCAGTTACTTGAAACACACCAGTTGGTTCAACGCAGCAGCTCATACGAATAAACCGTTCGGTGTCACAAGAGAGCAAGAGAATGAGGAATTACCGGGGAGTAAAAATCGTGGTTTCGTCCCTGAAGGAAACTTGGGTTTGTTGCTAAATACTGTTTCTAACTTTTAATACAATTGACAAATTATCACACGAAGTAGGCAGAGTTTTGCATGCGTTTTTTAACACAAATTATATTAAAGATTTGTGATAGCATTCTTGCGGACGTGACTGAGAAGTGGAGTTTGATAGCAATCTTGTACTGTTGTCGCTTGTAGATATGTAAATTTAATAATTTGTATTTGTCCTGTCGCATAGCTTGGTGGTTTAGTGCGTCGCCTTTCAGCCGAAGGGTTACTTGATTGAAACTGGTCGCTAATCGGTCCTTGGGCAAGGCACTTAACGGACATTGTCTAAACGCAGGTTTCTACTAAATTGAAGAAACGTGGGAATCATACTCAACACACTGTAATAGTTCCGGTAACTCGACGGTGCGCGCTAGGTGATCTGATGATTGCCCTGTGTATTAACCCTCTTGGTTTGCCCATTTACGAGGATAAACATGAAAAAGGCCTATCCTATTCTATTGTACCCTAGTACGTTTATATTTGTTTGACATATTGGTTAGCCTTTCAAACATGCGATTTTAAGAATACATCTTGAAACCAACACAGTAAATACGTTTTGGTTTCGGCTAAATGAAATATTTTAAAATGTCACATATGAAAAGGCAGCAACAGACGGTCTGTTTTTAAGATTGTGTGATTTTTAATTTCATAAAGCACGCAACATTGCAGCATACTATTGCAATAAAATAAGAACAAAACGTTCAGTGCGGTTAATACCGAGATATAGATGCGTTGCTCTACAGCAGGACTTTCCAAACTTTTAAGATCACGACCCCTTTCAATTTAATAAAATGTATGCGACCCTTTTACAATAAATAGTAGTTTGTGTGAAATTGATGTACTCTTTGCGACCCCTGACTTCTCTGCGGGGTCCGCGACACCAGTTTGAGAAGCCCTGCTCTTCGAGGTAGTTTCCTCTAAAAAACAAACTTACAATACGACCCGATAACTTATAACGTATATAAAACAGTTGCATATTTTAAAATACATATATAGGACTTTCTTTAATTGTTTAACTGAGCATGCATTTTGCAACTTTTAGGGAAAATGCTTGGTTCCGTAATTAACACTATTGCCTTTTTGCAATCCAGAGCATTATCCAAACTGACTTTAACGTTTTCTGGTGACATAAAACGCAGACGATTAAACACAAACAACTCAATGTTGTTTTGACCGAACGGTTTGCTGCGAATTTAAAAGCGAAGTTAAAGCGAATAGTAATATAAACAATTTGCCCAACTGATTAGTTTGGTCGGTTAGTGCATTGCCAAGGTTGCAGATTCAAAACTGGTCGCTAGCTTGTCGGTAGTGTCCTTGTAAGATTGCCTGAACCCAGTGGAAGGATGGGTTCTACCAAATTAAAGAAACATGTGAATCATATGCAACACACTAAAAATAGCTCCGATAACCTGACGATGCGCGCGAGGTGAACTGACGATTGCATGTGTTTTAACCTACTTGGTTTTCCCATTCACGGGGATAAACATGAATATCCTATTCTATCCTTTCTTATCCTTTGTTTTGTGAATATTTAGTCTTTCTAACACCATCTTGGTCAACACACTTGCAAAGCCTGCATGCAGCCTAGTTAGTCACGAACGGAGTTATAAACATTTCTCCCAATCCATTCAGACCTGCAAAAACGAAGTCGTGCTCGCGGTGGAAGAAAGCTAAGCGAGGTGAAGAAATTCTGCTGCAGCAGAGCTAAGTGCAACAAGCGGTTTGCGAAAGAGCATGATCTCCAGGTTCATGTGAATAAGCATCACGTTGGTGAGTTAATTGTCCATCATGTGAGTGGGACAAGTGCGTCATATGAACGGTAATATTTCATTTATGAAAATATATATATTTCCCTTATGAGGTTTTTAAAGACCTCGAATAAAATTTATGAATGCTCGTGAGTAGTTCATATGGACTGTGCTTCTGCGTATGAGCCCGTCATATGAATGTGTGGTGATGATACACGGGATTTTTATATGACCGTGATATTGTGGTATAGGAATGGAGAAGCCGTACTTCTGCACTCACCCGATGTGCAGCAAAAGCTTCAAACGTCCGGATCAACTAAAACGACACGAGAAAATCCACACGGGCGAGAAGCCGCATGAATGTAAGATATGTGGACGAAGATTTGCTCGCACTGACCACAGAAACACACACGCAAGCAAACATAACGGTAAGCGCATAGAGCTGGGCTAAGTGAACTGAAATATCATGATTATATAAAAATTTTCGACCAAATTACCTCCTGAAATGGGGACGATATTGTGTTTGATACCTAAATTTTAACCCCTTTCATTTTCTCACCCCGGAAATATTGCTTCTATCTACTAGGTGAAAATATGTACAAATGCAAATACCTGTGTTCCAAGTTGGAAGACCCCCAAGAGCACCGAGCGATTCACAACCCTCCGAACGAAGCAACCGACATTCCACCAATCCCACCTTTTAACGAATTCCCCTAAGACGGGAAATGAAAGGGAGCCTGAAGGAAGGGGAAAAGGGGAATATTTCCCCCAGCCCTGGCGCTAGCTTTAACCCATGCCAGTAATCTAATTCACTTTTTATTGTACAGTTCACTCCCCTATTTTACTTTTCTCCCCTTTAATTTTCACCCAGTGTGACATATCTTTTTCAAGTTTACACTGTTCCTAATTATTCACAAAGTTCCAAACGACTCATGTTGTATAATTAATGATGATACGTAGGAAAAGCGTATTAAAGGCAAGAACCCATGCTTTGCTTTAACGGAGCATTTTCGACCCATTGTAGATGTCATATATGTTTAGTTGTTGTCCACAATACAAGTTTCACGTTTCGTATATGTGTCAACAATCGCAAATAAACCTCACAAAGCTTCATATTATTCTAAAGTTGTCCGTATGTTTATACTTTGCGCCATTTACGCGGGAAAGCATGTCGGCATCGGCGTGGTCTCCTTATTTCGTTGTCGTCGCCTACACATAAGCCGACAGGGAATAGATCTACAAGTTTGGTTGGCATCTTCTGAAAGCTCCTGGTGTGTAAGCAATATCGGGTTTCAGGTTACTATCACGTCACAGTGCTACCATGGTGACGTTTGTTGTGAGTGAAGTTGTAGCCTGGTTTAGATGTGTAATGGTGGCCACAGGGGCTTTATCGGATTATAGTTTTATTATCCGTAAGTGTTGGACAAAGATAAAATTAAAACAATACTATTTTTTCATAACAGCGGTCAGGCTATCGCAGTACACGATAGAAAATTTTCTAAAGTTTTTTACTCAACCCATTAATGCGATATTTGGATCATTGTTCGTTAAGTGGCTTGTATAATTGCAGAAATGTCAGAACATTAACTGTATTAAAGAATGAGTATTCGTATTAGATAGAAATAATGAATAATTATGGGTTTCCTTCAATTTCGAAGAGAACACATTTTGACTTTACTACGTTTTTTTTAGTTTTAGCACTGTGGCTGGTCAGCCTAACACTACATATCCCAGTTACAGGTTAAAATGCCGAGTCTGAATTATGATTATACCCAGTCGCTTCGGCGAAACAACGCGCTGTACTTGCTGAAGTATGCCAATGACCCGGTTCAGGTTGCTGACAACCCAATTCCGGTGGCAGGGTATAGTGGTCACGTGCCCTCATATCGAAGTAGTATCCACGACCAGCGCGTCATCAGATCGCTTATGCGCAGTCTAGCCAGCCCTATGAAACCGACAACCGCCACCGGGTTCATACAATCTTCAAAGAACCAGCCCCGGTTTGATCACGAAACAAAGCAGAATGTGACGTCACAATCTACGGAGGTTTGTCGAGGTAACGAACGAGCGAAGTCTGCGCCGGTCCCGACAACACGACAGGTGTCCCACGAGAAAACTGCAGAAAGGGCACATACAGACGGTTGCTCTGAGGTGATGGGGCCTTCGAGGCTGGCTATGATTTCTGCTGGAGGGTCTAATATGCCCGCAAAAATCCGACCCAACACTACTTTATCCAAGAGAGCAATCGTCGAAACCCCTACCAGCCGACACACGGCGCGATCTAGATCGAGCAACGCGTCATCAATCTCAATGCATTCCATACCTAGATGCGCTGGAAACCAACACCCCACCGGCTACCCACAGACGCTCTATGGCGCCAGCTATTGGTTCGCATGGCCGGACGAGAAGCGAGATCCAAAACCGTCGAGACCAACGTCGTATCAGCGCGACCGTAATGTTGACCGTAATAATAATGTTATATACCACAAATACGAGGGCGTGGTCCCGAAGTACATGGGTTATGTACCCGGGTATAAGTTCCGACATGGCTCCACATACGGAGTGCTTACTGTGAGGGCGACAGACGCTGGTGCTGTCTACAAGTTGAACAAATAACGTCGGTGAGACAAGTTATGAAGTCTTGCTGAGAGTTCCAGACCATAGTGCAATACACGTATGTGTATGAACCTAATAGATAAAACCCCATTCAAGGCGTCATTTCTAGCATTGTTCTTCGTGTCAGCTTTGCAAATAAACCTTCAGTGTTGACTGTGGTTGACATTCCTGAAGCAACAAGTCTAGTTTGTCCCTTCTCACGCTTAATTGATGGCAACACAGTAATAAATAATCATTTGGTTACTTTCGTTTGAATGGTTCTTTTTTTTAATCGAGTTCTGATTTAAATGCATTGATAGATATAATAACTGAGACTTATCAATCTACAACTTAGCTACAACGAATGACTTTTTTCTACTATACTTTTTCAGTTTGTAGTTATGGTTTCCCTTCGAATCCAAAGTTTGATCTTTGGCACCCTTGTGACAGGCATGTCCGGTCACCAGAAATAACGGGTTATTTAATAAGGCTAAAACTTTAAGTAATGCTAACTGGCATGCTGATAAGTTTTTCTCTACCCTTAATTTTACAAAAAAATCCCGCTTTGGGTGAAAATGCAATAACTCTCATTTTCAGCACTTGGACCTTATCGCTGATATCTTCCGATTGAATAGGAAATTTCTAAGAAAATTAAATACGATAAAAATGAATCAGAAAAACACAATGAAAATGAAAATAACCCAGTTTACCCTGAAAAGATCCAGTAATATAGAAAGTCCATTATAAAAATACCACCTATATAAAACAGCTCATCACTAAAAACCGCCATAAATGGATGGAGATTTTAATTGCCAACAAAAATTCAGGCATCCAATACCCATCTTTAAACTATTTTCCGAAAATCCCAATATACTCAAACATAACATCATTTATACCGTCCTATTTAAAAACGTTTTCACCAAATTTAACTTTTTAGAGATGTTAGAATTTCTGCTTTGATTATATTGTTTTTTTTTTATATACTAATGTGAATGTTTTATCCAGAATATATGGGTATATTCATTCTGTCTGTAACTCACTAGTTTCTAATTGCAGAAATAACCGTTATAATCTTTTGTAAATATAGAATATAGGATAATCATGTTAATACTCGTGAATGGGAAAATCAGGGGGTTAACATACGGGCAATCGTCAGATCACCTCGCGCCCACTGTCGGGTTACCGGAGATATTGCAGCGTGTTGTGTATGATACACACGTTCCTTTAGGATAGGATAGGATAGGATATTCATCTTTATCCCCGTGAATGGGAAAACCAATGGGGGTTAACACACGGGCAATCGTCAGATCACCTCGCGCCCGTCGTCGGGTTACCGGAGCTATTGCAGTGTGTTGTGTATGATTCACACGTTCCTTCAATTTAGTAGAACTCATTATTTCCGCTGGGTTCGGGCAAGGTGCGTTGAGTGACTTGCCCAAGGACACAACCGACTAGCTAGCGACCAGTGTCGACCTACATGTCGTTTTGCCGTTTTCCGAATTATTAACAAAGGAACAGCTTCGTGTAAAAAATAGCTTCGCAACCTAATTCTTCCCTTATTCTGTACATCCAAACGACTTTGAACAAAATAATATGAGTTTGCTGTATTACATGACAAAATGACACCACCAGGTAATAATACATCAACAACATATGATTATATGCGACACAAACTTTATACACGGGTTACATGGTTTATACGTCGATTCACCAAGCTAATCAAACGAGATCAGGAGATTAGGATCTGCACCGGCTTGTGGCTCCTGTTATAAACCAACCGATTAGCTTAGTAAGTTAGTGCATAGCTTTTCAGCCGAAAAGTCGCAGATTTGAAACAGGTCGCTAGATTTACGGTTGTGACAATCCGCTTAGCTGACATTGCCTAAAACTAGTGGATTGATGGGTTTTACCAAATTTAGGCAACGTGTCAATCATAAACAATGCACTAAAATAGCTTTGGTAACCCGACGGTGGGCGCGAGGTGATCTGACGATAGCCCGTGTGTTAACCCCCCTGCGTTTTCCATTCATGGGGATAAACGTGAATATCATATTCTAGTGTCAGGGTTAAAAAGGTATACCTGGGCAGGAGTTTGGTAGAAGTTTTGCTGTGGCATGTTCGCTTGTTGGTCGGTTTGTAGAGAGTATGCAAGTTGCTGGGTTGGTTGTGGGGTGGGGGGTGGTGCTGTAGCTACCACCTGTGCGGTGAAATAGGCTTGGGATTAACTTGAGATCTTTTTTATCCAGATCGTGTGATAGCATCGGTAAAAAGACTACGTGCATGAGGTGTACAAGGGTACTAAGCATGTAAGCAAGCAACTGTACTTCACATTGCTTCATTCAATTTTATTTGTAAATTAAAACTATTTTTCGCGTCATGCGAAGATGGTCCTGTCCAACATACAGGTCACCAAACAAACGATAATACACGAACCTGTGGGGGAACCCCCGCCGCCATATTTTGATTGGGGAGCGCTCCAGCCATGCTGTTCATGTTGTATGTATCTGTGGGTATGAAAGAGGGGTTATTAAGTTATATGATGAAGTATGCAATGCAATGGTACCTGTGCGTTGGCCGCTATCCGTCTGCAACAATAACATGGATTAGCTGGGTAAGTGGGGTTTGTAGGGGAACTTACCTGCTGGTAGACGGGGCCGCTGTCATATTGTTGAGCCGCTGGGTAAGTCATGGTTGTATAGTTGTTGGGAGGCTGACCACTGAACTGCTGTTGCGGGTCAATATGTGGCTGGATATGCGGCGGCTGGTACTGAGGTTGGTTGCCGCCGTGATAGTTGCCGTACATGTAGCCCATCCCTCCTATGCACGACATGTTATTACACCTTTGTCACACATCAGCATCACACTTACCTTGGTTGTACTCTGCTTCTGCGCCATGTTGAGGCATCGTCTGCAATGTAATGCATCAGATACTGATGACGTGGTAACTACCGCGGTGTTACCTGCATGTTATAACCAGCCACCAGCATGGCGGGTTGCATTGCGCGTTGCTGGATGAACTGCTTGTGCTGCTCTAATCTGGCATGGCGCTGCGCCTCTTGCTCCTCCAGTCTCTGCAGCGCCATCTGGCGTTGGTAGGCGAGGTACTCCTGTTTCTTCTGCCGCATGATCTCGAGTTTGTGCGCCATCTGTATCTGCCGCTGTCGCTCGGCCTCCTCGGCGGCTCGGCGCAACTTGTTCGCATGATCGGCCCGAAGTGCGTCGAGGGCGGCCCGTGCATCGCGCAGTTGAACCAACTTGTCCTGCAGAGCCTCCTGCTGCACTGAACATGAGGTTAGCACAAGCGGACAGCAACAACGCAATCAACTCACGTCTCTTCTCCTCCAGTTTATTCATGAGCTTCATGAGCACGGGATGCATGTTGTTGATGGATTGGAACAACCCTTGCACCGCCGAGTCATTTGCAATAGATCTTCCTCGCATCTTGTTCGATCTCATCCGATTCGTGAAGATCTCGACGCTGGTGCGGAGGTTGTTCATCAGTTCCTCATCATGGGGAACCCCCCCGTTCTGCAAGACCTATACACGGTGTTACAATGACGACGAGATGGAAGATAAACAACCGACCTCCTCCTCCTTGGCCGGCTCCTGCACCTCCGTCACTTCACTGCGTTCCTCCACCTTATCTTCACTCGCGTTGATGCGCTTCTGTTGGGGATAAACAGTTTACACTTGGAGGATTCTACATTTCACATCGCTCTGTGTGGTTAAGGTGCACGGGCAACACTAAAAGGAGGGAAAACGGGAAGAAGGAAAACTGCTCACCGAAGCTATGGAAATTTATTAACCCTGCCTTGAACACTATTCTCAACCTCAGAACCAACCCTAACTCTAATGTCCTAATCTTAATATGTAGTTTTCCTCATTTCTACCCGTTTTCCCTCCTTTTAGTTTTCCCTAGGTGCACTGTTGCTTTAAACCGTAGTAATTTAACAGCAGTAAGGACGTGTGGCTGAATGGTTAATGCAACAAACACGTATACCGAATACTATATAAAAACAGTTGGAGTGACGAGCCCATCTTGGTTTCGAATCTTAGCTCAGTAAAAAAAGAGGTGCACTGAAGCTTTTAATTAATCTTTAAAATTAAAATGATAACGTGGATTTCTTGTAAAAAATATGCACTGCTGCACTCCTTACACACATAGCTTTAACCCAGTTGCATCTAAACAGTCATGCAATACGTATTAGGAGGACTTGCTAACCTGTTGATCCTGCTCTTTCTTCTTCTGTTCCCATGCCGACCGATTCAGGTATCTTGCAAGCTCTGGATCGACCTCAGGATCCTGTTGGAACATGGGGTAAGTTAGGCTTATCCTTATCTATATTGGGTTGGTGGGTTCAAAATATAGGGTACTCCCACTGCTGGGTTACAGGAGCTACTGCAGAGTATTATATATGATTGAGACCTTTTAAATCTACTGGGTTCAGGCAAAGGCTGCTAGGTGCCGTGTGCAAGGAGATAATCGACTAAGTAGCAACCAGTTTCGAACCTGCAACCCATCAGCTAAAAGGCGATGAACTAATCCATCAAGCTATTTGGTCAGAAAAGATTGGAGTTGATAAATATAAGGTGAAGTACTGTAGTTTGATCCTGAGATTTTGTGCATGGCAATAAGCGTCATTTGGGATACATATAAGTAGGGTACGTACAACAGTGTGGGATTGGGTGGGGGCAGAAGGGGCAGATGGGGCTTTGTACACCGTGTTTTGTTCACTCCTGATGCGGTTCCGATTGGTTTGTTCATCCATGGAAAGTGCGAGAGCGAGTTGTAGTTCCTCCTCCTCCTTGAGAGCCATCTCATCCCGCTTGGGGGGTTCCTGCAAATGTGGGTGAGCGTGAACGAATATGGATAAACCACATGCATCGATCCTGCTACAACAGGCATGTGCAACATAATGGCCTGCAGGCCGGGTCTAGACCGTGAAGAGATTTTGACCGTCCCACAGAATGTATCTAACCATACCCTGTAATTAAGATATCGAATACTAATCACATAATAATCTGCCCCACCAATAACTTTATTTCCCCACATTGGACCCGCCGACTAAAGAAGTTGCCCACCCCTGCGCTACAACATACCTGGCTTTGCTTAGCAAGCGAACTGTTCAAATATTCGGCCGGAAGTTCATCTTCTGAAGCTCCAGATTTCGTACTTTTTCTGTGACATCAATAAATAAGTCTCCATGTAAATCACACACTTACACCATTTGTAACTAGTAGAGGAGTAAAGACATTAAATTCACCGACTAAAACTAAATGTTTCTGCTTTACTAAGCTTTCACAAAACTGTACAAATTCTATTAACTGTAAGTAGCTTTTATGTTTAAATAAACTGCATTCAAAATGTGAAAAAATTAAGATTTTTTTACAATATAATACAACATTTTTAACCATTTTTTCTCATAATTAAGTAATATAAATATCTAAGATATGGTTAGTATTTTAGTAATAATAGTTAAAATAACTATTGCATATAAATGTATATTTTAAGTCCAGCATGCAGTTAAAAGAAAATCATTTGTTTACAATAAATAATTTATCAGAAACCAAATTATAAAATGATGAAATACTACAGCAATATTACAACCCAGCTGGAGCTTTTTAAAATCATGCTCGTTCAATACGAAGCCAAAGCAATCTCAGCATAAAGTTAAAATATGTCTCGAACACTATAGTCAGAATTGGGCTAATTAGGTCATTTGTTGAAGTTTGAAATTAATGTTAATAAAGGTTAGAATTTAAGCCCATACTTGGTAAGGGAGTCGTAGCAAGCATCGCATACACGAACTTCCTTCTCGATCCCAAACTTAGGAATGATGGCTTGTTTGGTGGTGCATTTGCTGCAGAAGATGCCACCACACGCACGGCAATGATGCTGTGAATATGTTATATAATATAGAAGCTGTACCAGTCTGGATAGTTGTAAATAGTTGTCGACAGAATAGTCTGTAGGGTTAGTGCGGCTACTTAAAAAGTTTCATGTACGAAACTGGTCGCTAGCTGGTCGTGTCATTGGGCAATGCACTTAACGGATATTGCCTGAACCCAGCGGATTAATGATTTCTACTAATTTGAAAGAACGTGTAAGTGTGAGTAATACTCAACACACTGCAATATCTCTGGTAACCAGACGGTGGGCGCAAGGTGATCTGACCAACTTGTTAACCCCCTTAGTTTTTCCATTCACGGTGATAAACATGAATATCCTGTTCTAGTGATTACTGCACAGATAAATTTAGACTTCATAGGTAATACATTACATGTCTTTAAATACTAAGAAGTAAAAAAGTGCATCTGCAATAAATACAAACCTTTCTTTGGATGACTCCAAATGTAGTTTTGCACTTGGTACAATCTTCACCATCACTCCATCTTGGTGCCTGTGATGTATCATTCCATGAACATGATGTATTGAATGTGGATGTGGATACAAATGAAATAATTATGGTAATCTGATACTTTATTAAAGGGAGTTGCATCTATCTACTACATACAAAACAGTGATTTGTATGTTTTAACATAGGCATTGATTGTGATAGTCTTATCATGATCATGGTTAATGTGGGTATAACAACTGTCCTTTTGCCCTTTTTCCTACTTTCCTCTTGGTATATTTAAAGCATGCGAACTGTGCATGTTAATAAAATTATCGTTTTTTTAAAAACATAATAAACTAACTAATTGGGTTGATAAATTGAATATAAAAACCACAAAACCTTTTCTGATTTGAACATGTCAGCAGTGTCAGTCTTCGGAGGAAACTTGTAGCCTGTTAAACAATTGCTATTAACCAAGTAACAACAGCAAATTTCATAATAAACCTAATAACTTTTCTCAGGGTTGGCAAGTGACTGGATATGTATTAGTAGATGAAACTGATGCACTACCTTCAGTCTTCATGATGTTGTAGAGATCGGATGCCACTTTGAAGTCGGAATTATGTTGGGATGCCACAGCCCAACCTTGGATCATATCCAACAACTTGTTCTTCACCGCATCAGCCTTCGAGTTCTGTCAATTCAACAGTAACTGAATGTTATTCAATAGAAGGTGTAGGATCCTGATTTATAATGCATGCATTAATATTGATGGCTGATGCCATATATAACAGACGCGTATTAAAACCTATGATTGATGCACATTGCATATATATGGGTTTATGCATTTTGGATGATTACAAGAAGCTTATACAGTTTCCCTCACAGTGATTTATCTTCAACCAGTGTTATATGACTATCTTTTAAACAGCTTTTATCAATTTCACTTAACACTACAATTAATTAAATATTTATATTTCCTAGATCTCAAGAATTTATGCAGCTGAATTTTAAATAACTCAACATTAAAGATTTGTATAGAAAATAGCAACACGCAAATACCCTGACAAGCTCCTTCAGTTGTTCCAAATATTTGTCTGTGAGCATTTCGCTGTGGATGGCTTCTCCACAGTTCTTCATTGCAGTGTCCAGCACCTGTGATATAAGAGTGTTTTATTCAATACTTATGTTTATACCTCGTGGGTTGAGCAACCATGGGCGTTATAACAGATAATCGTATGAATATCTTATGCCAACAGCGGAGTAAGTGCAGCTATTCAAGTGCGTTACATACAATGCATAATTTGGTATAAAGTGACTTATTAGTAGCAAGTTTTGACCCACATAAAAATTGATATTTTTAAGTTTTTTTATTCGAGTATTTGGCCAGAAATAAGCCACCATGGTTACAATTTATTCGGCTGAAATTAATTGGCAAACCACAGTCTTATGTAGGTCTATTTTACACTGAAGAATTATACAATTAATAATTTTCATTTTTGATAAATAAATATTTGAAGTAAAAATAAAGTAGTAGTATCAGTAACATTTTAGAATGTGAAATGGAAAACACAGGGGCGTTAACACAAAGACCACATCAGTATTGTAGTCCATTCATATAATCGTGGTATCTCTAAATACTACAGGATCGCTTGGATCACAGCGCTTGAATCGCTTGGATCGCTTACTATACCGGTACTATGTAATTACAAAAGACATAATATTAATGTTAGGGTTGGGGTTAAAGTTAGTTCTTGGGTTAAGATTAGTGTTTGGGACAGGGTTAGAATTACTTTCCATACCATCTAAGTGATCCAAGCGCTCCTGTAGTATTTACAGGCACCCTAAAATCGCATTCAACATGGCAGCTAAAACAGTTAAAATTCAGAAATCATTTAAAAAAACTTACATGAACAGCGAAGAGCTGGACATGTGGATTGGTTTCCTCAATGACCCTCATCTTCATGACCGCTGCGGCCTCCTTCGCCTTTACATCTCCTCCTCTGATCATATCACACAACTGGAGCATGCTGTCCAAGTCCGGCTCCAATAACAAGTTGCTGGTGGCTTTGTCTGAAACAATCGTGTTATCGGTATATATTTATTATTTTGCGGAATTTGAACTGTTAAAATTGACTTTGAAATGTCAGAATAACTGGTTGATGTTGGTTTTTTACTGTTTTAACTATGCCCAATCCTATAACAGTAACACAGGTTAATGCTTATATTAATAACATGATAAGAACCATTGATTTAATCCATAAACCGAATACTGTACCTAACTACGCTGAAGTCAAGTTAAAAATAAACTTATGAATTGAACAGTCTATATTTACCAAACACTTTTTCGAAGTTCGATTTTGAACGAAACATCTTTCAATTTTAGTAGGAAAGTTTCTGTACAATGAAAAATTAATCCTGGTTTTCTAGAAATAAAGACGTTACAAATTTAGTTGCAAACTACACATTGATAACGAGTCTTACGACTTATCACCTGACTCTGTTGTTTACAAAGAGACTAAAACACTTTAACCCGCATCGTAGGGGTTGTGTTTATAAATGTAGTGGAATAATTTTTTTAGTTTAGTTTAAGTTAATTCATTTTTGCCCCAGCTTTTAAAAATGGCAAACGAATATAATCACGATGCAGGACGGGAAAAGACAATACGAACAATCGTTAAAACACGTCATTAAAAAGGATATTATTTATTAAATATAGCGGACGCGGCCGCCAAACCAAGGCGAAAGAACAATATTAAGCAATCAAAATTTAAATAAGACCAAACAATAAAGCCCTGAAGAAGAGAGTGTGGTAAAGTGCGACCAATACTCTGGGGAGCCGGCTTTAAGAGAAGGTGTGGCCCGAGAGTGAGGACCAGAGTGAAAGAAAAACTCCCTAAAATGAAATTCCACTAATGTTAGCTGACACTATTGTAGGTAACAGTCTTGTGACTGAATAATGAACGCCACCGATTTGTATACCAAATTTTATATACAAAACAGTTTGAGTGACACACGATGGGTTCAAAACTTGGTTCAATAAAATTTTTAATGGAATATACATGTTTATAGACTACCCGAGGTTGGTAAACGCAAGAAAGGACTCGTTGGAACTATCGTGAGATTACTAGTATTTTTTACCGAGCGAAGTTTCGAACCCTTGATGGTTTCGTCACCAGGACCGTTTTTTGTATAAGAGTGAGTGAAACACGATGTGTATATATATCGATCGCGTTAACCATCCGGCCACACGACCTTACCGTGAGATTACGTGTGACCCACAGTAGTTTTACCTATATAAACATTATATCCATCCAAGATATTGAATTGTGTTGCATGCCCTGAATATATTTCTCTAGTTTTTGTTTAACACTTTTAACAACAGGAATACGTCGCGATAAAACGTCTGCTTTGTGCCTTACCCAAAGACATCTAGCTAGTAGACGATTAGTCAACGTTTTCGAATACGTAATCGCTGGGTGGATGTGTTTGTTTGGGCGTGCGTCCAGGGCAAAATCTGACTAAGTAAAAAAATAATGTCATGGACACCGTAGAATAAAAATAGTTAAAAGTCGGGGCTGTCAGTTAAGCAGAAATGTTGTTAGTATAAACGTTCGGGCCACCGGATTTATAATGCAATGTTAGCGCCACTAGATAGACTTGTACCATATACATGGTGTAAATTGTTTGTTTCTGTAAGCACAAACTAATTGGTCCGTGAATTATCAATTCAAACTTGTTATTCGAATTAAGTAATTTTTTTGGTTTAACCGCAATAAAATCTGATATCCCTACAATTATTAACTCGATTGAAACATTGTCATAGCCAACCAACTAACGACCATTTCAAATTCCTTACCCATTCGTTATAACAATGTCGCGCTTACATTGCGGATCTGTCGGAAGAAGTTTAGGCCACCCATTTGTCAAAAATATAGGAATAAATGATTTGGAAGTCGTAATTTTATTTTTGTACGCTAAATAAATTTTAACGGCCTTGGTTTCGAACTGGACCGTTTTTGTATACAAGTCTGTTTATGTATCGGTCGCGTTAACCATTAGGTTACACGTAAAATCCCATAAACTCTCTTATATGGTGTACTTGCAAGCCTGGCGACACTTATGTTAAAAGTAACAACACAACAAATATTTGTATAAATATATGATGTACGGGTGTTAGAATGTGTATTGTGCACAATTGATGTGCTGATGAAGTATACGTGTTGATGTATTTCATGATTTGCAGCTTTAATTAAAACATCCAAGATAGTGAAGTAAACTTTATTATCCCAATAACGGTGCCAAGCGACTTGAATGGGAAGTTACTTTGTACAATATAATACAATGACTCAGTTGAGACTTGGAGAGGAGAAGTAAGACGTCTCTTTGCCTCGTTTACCACGTCCGAATCTGAGGAGAAGCAAATTAGGAAAGCCTGGGTAACATCCGGACATAAGCATTGGACCAGTAGCAAACTTTTTAATACCATAGTTTAATACTAAATACCAGTTGCGTTAAGAACCAGTAAAACAAAGTACTTACGGGGTTCCACCCAAATATTTCTTTGCCCTCTCTGCAAGTGAGCTGCTAGATGGCGTCTTACGAGGTGACAATGGACCCAGTCCACTTTCGGGTCCTGTGGGTAATATATAGGTAACACATATAGTCACTCATCATGTAATAATAATACACAAGTGATAATAACCTGCATATGTTTCTGGTGTACGTGGTACATTATAGTTGGATTTGATTGGAGCAGTGGCAGGCATTGTCTGCAGCTTACTCATGTAGAAATCGGCTGGCAGTCGAAGTAGCTTTGTCAAGACCATCTCTTGGTCAAAAGCGGAGTTCTGTGTGGTAAACAATATGTAAGTGTTAGTGTTGGTCCGTGTATGAAGGACGACTTACATCATACATGTACCAACACACCTACATGGTGTGAGTGTGTTGGTATGTATGTGTATGATGTACATGCGTTGGTATGTATGTGTATGATGTACATGCGTTGGTATGTATGTGTATGACGTACATGCGTTGGTATGTATGTGTATGACGTACATGCGTTGGTATGTATGTGTATGACGTACATGCGTTGGTATGTATGTGTATGATGTACAATATGTATGTGCATGCCGTACAATGCGTTGGTGTGTATGTGCATACAATGCTTACCTGCAAGTCATTGACGCTGGGGTCTGGGCAACTGAACCCAACCACCGATGGACCAATCGCTTTCGATAAACCTTCCACGGACATTCGTGTGGCGGGATTAGCGATCACTCGTTGGAAATGAAGCACAAGGAACATGAGGGTGTCTCTATTAGCACTTCCCAGCTCTTCCAGTACTCCATACATAGCTGTGTCATCTTCCTGTGGTTGTGAAGCATCAGCATGAGATAGTTGCTTACATTTGCACAGTGTTGTAAAAGTAACATCTTTGTTGTTATAACAAATAAGTATAGATCAAAAATATGTGGCATATTTTTTGAAAAGATATACCATGTGTTAATAACCACAATTTGTAAAAACCACCCCTGTTATAATCAACCGAATCACCTGTCGAGACGCTTGGATGAACTGGGGTCGCAGATGGAAGGTGACTATCGGTTCGTTCAGCGTCACTCTCAGGAAATCTTTAACCAGCGAACACAATGCATGCACATCGCTAACCTGAACATTGTTGTGTTTTGTGTCGTTGGAAAAATGCTCACACTTTGCACGGCATTATTTACATCCAAACAAGTGCCCAGATACAAAAGAATTTTTAATCATTGTTTATATTGTGGGTTTATGTGTGGTATTCTACTCAAATTTTTAAAATATGGAAATAGTTTACAAACTTACATCCATCAGCTTTGGGACATTTCGTCCCTTGAACTTCTCGCGCAGCTCCTTGACCACTCTAAGCATCCCCGGCACCCTATACAGCCCCACCTCGTTCAAACCACGTCGCTCGATCTCTTGCACTGTGTGGTAGATTATCGGAGGGATTTGAGGCGACTCATTGGAAGCCAGGAAATCCACTAATGTGTTCTGCAATGTCATCAAGTTGGGGCTATGTTGGTACAAGGGGGAATATGGGGTTACCTTCTCAGTGGGTGTGGTGGGAGATGAAACTGTGGGGTCACACGGGTACAATTTTGTCTCCCCTTCACAGTCAATATGAGCGACAAGACGGCAATCTCCACACTTGAGGGCTTTCTTACCAAACTGGATCCGCTTGCCACACTAAAAACCAACCAATTGATATGCAACCAAACGATTTGAAACATTAACTTACTGGTTTGCACGTCTCCTTTGTTATAACGCATGGCTTCATCTGCAGGTTGTGCCGCTTTCCAACTACGTTTTCCTTACAATACATCTCATATTAAAATTGTAGTAATAAATAACATTTTTTTTGTGATGAAACAATTAGGATAGGATTTTATGTTTATCTTAGTAAATTGGAAAACACTATGGGTGCTAACACACAGGCAATCATTCATATAGCGGCTAGCGCTTATATCATAATAGAGTTACGGGAGCTATTGGTTTACGTTGGGTATGAATAAAACTTTCCTTTAATTTTGGTATAATTCATCATTACTATGTTAAGGCAACTACATAGCAACCAGTTTTGAACCTGCAGTCCTTGGGCTGACAGACAATCCACTAACCAACTAAGCTAAAATTTATGACATGTTTTGTACTATGCAATCCCAGCTTCTGCTTAATATAAATAACTCACATTACTGGGCTTGGGAACTGGGATTTTCGGCCAAAACGCTTCGATCTCACTACTTTGTGCTTCGGAATCTGATGTGGCTGGAAAATAAAAGTTGAAATTATTGGTTATATTTATGATAGTGAATGGAAAGCCAGGATTTATCGGTGGGTACCAATAGACCTCTTTATCTTGTATTCTACTGTGTTTTGTGCAGAACACATTTACATTTTTAATTTTTTTTTGATAATAAGTTTGTAAAAGTGATGTTTAAACTTGTAACTGTTCATTGGTTAAATGCGGAGTATTGGCTCAAATGCAAAGTAAGCAGAAAGTTAAAAACTGTCTGCTGTTTCACAGATCAATAAGACAC
>CH002980.1:1527731-1541332 GCA_000149265.1 Ciona savignyi | reverse complement strand
ATACCTAACTATCCTATATTGTGCATCCCTAGTGTTCACTAAAGTTTACATAATATATTCTTTATTGGAGGTAGATTCTAGGTGTGCGGTTTGTTTAAAAGAGGGATAAATTATCTTTCCAACCATACTAAATATTAAATCATAGCATAAATTTGAGAAAAACTGTGCTAATTTGAAAATGACCAAAAATTGTAAAAAACACTGCGGGACAGCATGTTTAAATTAATGCATTTGGCCGGGAGTGAAAGAGTTAATAAATCAAATTTGTTCTAATTTGTCCCTTTTAAAATTAAAAATAATTGCCCACCCTTTCTACATCACCCGACAGAGGATTGTTGCTGAAAAACTATTGAGGTTTTTAAATCAGCTTGCAATCTGTTGTATTATCCAAATAACACACTCAATATGTTTATAACACAAAGAAAGGCAGAAATTTCTTACTTTTGTTACTTTTTCCTGAAGCTCCATACACTTTATTTCTGCTCTGCTCCATTTTTTTCGACACTCCTCAAAGTGCAGTGCAAATTGTAAAAATTCTAAAAACAAATTGACAATAGTTATCAGCCTTTTCTTATAAATTACAAATTGTAATTTACAATGCTTAAAATATAAAAGCATTCGATGCAATATTACCTTTCTCGCAAGAGCCTTCGATGAAGGTATCATAAGCTCGTCGAATCTCATCAAATTGTCGTATCAGCGCTAACTTGCTAAATCCAGCTTCATTCTCTTTTAAAGTCATATTAAGCAACTAAAAGAAAACTAAAATAGACAACTGAAATAAAAAGTACAAACAGTTATATACAAAAAGAAAAAGTTTGTATGGTATATATCGGGATGTACAGTCCAGAATAATGATTTCAAATTCAATTCAGTTAGGTAATAATTTTAATAATAATTAATTTTTTATTCTAGCAAATCGAAATTAAGTGATCAAAGTAGAACATAATAAGTTTGGTTTATACAATTTTAAATCACAATTGGAAAAACATGGTAAATTTTTTTACTAGTTGATGATTTTACCTTGCTCTGTAAGTTTATTTCAAAGCAGTTCACAATTCTACATTTAAAATTATTGATTCTAAAGTAAATCTTGAAACCAAACTGAATCGAATAAAGACACCCCTAGGTATTGTACCTACACAATCAACTACTTATAATAAATGATACATTACATTTGATTTATAAACATTAAAATCACAAGTCATGGGTGTAAATGTTAAGCACGCTCTCCACGGATCCTTCGCGCCAGTTGAATGTCCTTGGGCATAATGGTGACTCTCTTGGCGTGGATGGCGCACAGGTTGGTGTCCTCAAACAAGCCGACCAGGTAGGCTTCACTTGCTTCCTGCAGAGCTCCAATAGCTGCCGATTGGAATCGAAGGTCGGTTTTAAAATCCTGCGCGATCTCTCGAACCAGACGTTGGAAAGGCAACTTTCTGATGAGCAATTCTGTGGATTTCTGGTAGCGGCGAATCTCCCTTAGAGCTACAGTACCAGGGCGATATCGATGTGGTTTCTTCACACCTCCGGTGCTCGGAGCACTTTTCCTCGCTGCTTTCGTTGCAAGTTGCTTTCGAGGTGCTTTTCCTCCAGTTGATTTTCGAGCAGTTTGTTTTGTTCTTGCCATTTCTTGGTTTTAATGCAGCCCTAATATTAACTCTGGGTCACTAATGCAATCTAACAGATATTAATAGGACAATGATTGTTATGAAAAAAAACTAGTTAAAATGATACTAAAAACTTATGACAAGGTAAACAAATGCATTTTATAATTTGTTCTACAACACAAAGTGAGCTTAGGATAATATTTACATTTTTAGTATTCTCTTTGATTTGGTGGATATTACCAAAACATGTGATCAGCAGGTTTGCTTAGATGTAATTTGGGATATTCATGTTTATCCCCGTGAATGGGAAAACCAAGGGGGTTAACACACAGACAATCGTCCGATCACCTTGCGCCCACCATCAGGTTACCGGAGCTATTTCAGTGTGTTGTATATGATAGACACGTTCCTTCAACTTGGAAAAACCCATGAATCCGCTGGGTCAGGCAATGTTCGTAAAGTGTATTGCCCAAGGACACAACCGACTAGCTAGCGATCAGATGGGGTTAAGATTAGTGTGTGGGACAGGGTTGGAACTAGTTCACATAGTTTTGGTAAGTTCCTTTATGCATCAGCCAAATAATGCTTAATATACTTAAAAGATAAGTTTAGCGTCCTAACTTCCATCAGTATAGGTCTACTGAAGTAACTGGACTGGGCTACTAATCTTTTGCGGGTCCTTGCTCCACACTTGTCAAAATGGGTTCGGATTGAGGTTAGCATTAACGTTGAGTTCATGTCTTTTATCTATTGTGTAGACTTTATTCTTTTATAGATGCTCTTCGGTCACTCAATACCCTTTAATCATCGGTTCTAATTTATTAGCAAATGCCGATAACTATAGACCAAGCCAACCGTTAGACCAAAGAATTTTAGCTATATGGCAAAATAGCCTAGGCATTCCTAAACATTTAACAGTTTTAACTGCCAGTTATCCATAGAGCTGACCAGCTACAAACTAGTACTTCAAGCACCACATAAAATAACTAACAAGCTACTTAGATTTCGTATTTGATTGCCCGCCTTTTCCTTATGACGTCATATAACCTATTTTAACGCTGGTTCATTCGTCATAGAAATCAAAATAGTGCATTTACATTTAGTTATTTGCATTTCAGTATCGATTTGCTTTATATTAAAAAAGCTTTATCTCTGAATTAGGGTTGTCACGAGCATTTAAACGGAAAAATGGAGTAAGATTGATATACACCTCTTTCGAAGAGCACCCATTATAAATGAACTGTTCGATTCAAAGCCCGTGCACAACACATGCGTGTATGTGCGGTATATGCATCTCTATTTATCATTACACCATTTCATTGCATAAAATGATTTTTTGACTGTACTGAAATTATGACCCTTCCCAATCTTCAACAAAATGTCAGCAAAAGTAAAATATACTTCAGTGGCCATACCTTGAAATACGAGTACTGAAGCCACATCAGCCACAAAATAAATTTTATTCGTTGTGCGACAATAAATTAAACACGGCGTTACAAAAATGTTTAGACAAAATTGTATTAAAGTATTTTGTTATATAAGGGTAACCTTAGACCTGTTGCTATTGTTTCTTATTTATAGGACCCACTTAATGCTGTAACTTTGTGACGTCACGTACATTGACTATGACACAATTTCCCTGGCGAAATTTCGCCTGCGTAGTTTTTTTTTAACTTTTTACCAGCATGCAATGTTGGGTGTTTACGCTAATATTTGCTAGGAATAAACCTATATTTTAATACACCGCTTGTGTATTAAAACAGTATTATTGTTGTAGCCGAGAGAGCAAACAGACTACTTATTTTAATTGCAACACCCTGACAAAACGTCAAGTTTCATTACAATACAAATTTGATCAATTATTACCTAGATACACAAGAGTAAAGCTACTGCGCACCGTGACATGAGTCCACTCATATAATGTCGCTGGCTCATTTTACTAGTTTTTGGTGGCTGGGTCTTTTAGTAACTGATGTGAGGTATTATGTAAGCACCAGGGTCATTAGATGTGTAGGCGTACGCAACATTGTAAAGGACCTTATGAAGTATTGGTCGGTAAGAGTAACGCTTAAGCAAATTTGTGTAGTACTTGTAAATTAGGATGGGCTAATCATATTTAAATTGATACAATGGGTGGACGACTAGAACCCGAAAGCAGCCGTAAGCCTTTTGCCTATATAGACTAAAGTTATACTGAATTGAACTTATAAAATCTTTGACAGGGAATAAAAAACACCTCAATGGGTCACATATAAGTGCAAGTCTACCAAACACTAGTGTGTTTCTGTTTTGGCAAGATGAATCGTATGTGTGACAATATTCAATGTTGCGTTTATGCGGGCAATGTAAATCAGAACAACACAACGCAGGACCATAGAGGTTTGTGGTTTTATTTATATTAATACGTATTGAAACTGGTTTTTAGTGGAACAAATTGATATATCTTCCTTAGTATAACTTGGGTTGCTTTCCAATCGCCTGGATCATTTGGTCAGTTGACATGCTAGGCTTATAACATGTACATCATTAGTAACTAGGGTTTGTATGCCAATATTGGAATTTCTGTAAATTGTTGCTATGAAATTTAGGTAAACGTTTTCGTATTTCGAATATTTATCAACACAAAGACAAGGTTAAATATTAATTTAAGTTTAGACTTATATGCAAACACAGGTAACGAAGCGGAACCTTTAAATGCGCCTCGACGAAGGTCTGAAGAACAAGCGAGTGAAGTATAAAATCCACTATTATCACATGCCATTACAAATAATAAACCGGTTCCCAAACTAGGCAGAAGCGTCTTCATCTAATGTAAGAAATCGAGCAGATGTTGGAGGTACCATAGCTCAACAGCCTCAACGTATAATACCCCACGGTAGATTTACTCTTATTTCTAACACTTCTTATTTCTGTGTTTTGATTGGGCTTTGGCAAGTTCGAAATGAAAAAAATATATTGATAATTGGCAACTTTACGATTATTTTTATTTAAAAGTAATTGGTGTAAATTTTGTAAAAGTTTTTTTTTAATTTGTTTAAAACTAGAGAGTGGCAACCAAGAATTCAACCACCACTATTTTAAAAAATACAATTTGTATGCTAAGTGTTTGTGCAAGCGGGGTCCCTAACCACAAATTATATTTTATATACCGAGTATGTCGTATTGGATGCAACATACCTATTTACTATCTCTTTCTTACTCACCAATCATTATACTGTACTCTGCAACGACTAAATAAATAAAAAGAGGTAATTTATACAGGTCACGTGGTTGTTGAACATCGACCAGAACAACAAGAAAGGTTCGACAATCCTCTGTCTATTGCAGGTAATTTTTGTCCGTCTGAAATTACCAAGAAGAAGTTATTAATTAGATCTATGAGATATGATAACTAATATGGCCTAGATATGGCAAAACCCAAAATTTACGTAATTGCCCGAAGGTCATTTAATTCTAAAAGATGTTATTCCACTTATCAAAGATGGAAAAACATTATTTTAACTAGAGAATGTCAACCACGTGTTTAACCACCAGTCACCACTATTTGTAAAACACATGTTGCATGCCATATATTCATGCTACAGTGTCCCTAACCACAGTTTGTATTTTATACACGAAGACGGAGTATGTAGTTTGTTTCTGCAAGCATAAACGCACGGTTCCCATTGTTAACAAACCAAACTTATTTTCCATGTGTAGTTAAAAAATAATCGTGTTGGATTTACAAACATTTTACCACAAATGTTTTAAAATAAAGCTTCTTTTCAAGTTTGTCCGGTCAGTTGGTATAACGGTTGAGTGCGTCGCCTTTCAATCGAAAGGTGGCAGGTGCGAAACTGGTCGCTAGCTAGTCGGTTGTGTCTTTGGGCAAGGCACTTTACGGACATTGCCTGAACCCAGCGGATTAATGGGTTCTACCAAATTGAAGGAACGTGTCTATCGTATACAACACACTGCAATAGCTTCGGTGTGGGCGCGAGGTGATCTGACGATTGCCCGTGTGTTAACTCCCTTGGTTTTCCCATTCACGGGAATAAATATGAATATCCTATCTAATCCTATACAAGTACTATAGTGAAATGAAGCTGTAAAATTCCCAAAACAACCCGATTAAGTGTTTTATGGTTTCGTGGAATTCCCCTTGGTTTAGTACATACATTTATGTTTTCACATATCTGGGTCATGTTATCTAACAAATCATACAGTTTCAATCCGATTTGACAACTCCTTGGATATTTCCCTAGGCTTTTTTCTTTTTTCTCTATGGTACAGCTGCGGATAGGGCATTAACATTTCACAAAATCTAAATAAAGATGAAGTAGCCGTTTCAGCGCTATGCCCAAAAAGCTAATTTAAAAAATACTGTTTTGTTTTTTTACCTCTCAGGGAAATTTCCCTGGGTATATTACCCAAAATGTTGGTTTCTGCATATCTATACCATCTTGTCTAACACATGGCTAAGTTTCATTACGATTCCATTATTCCTTCTGGTAGATGTCGGGGCGACATGCCATGCCTGTCACAATCATGATTTGAGAACAAAATCTTATTTTTTAGGGTATTTTCCTAGGTAAATTTTTTATTTTTTCCAATTGTTAAATCAGTGTCTAATGCGCTTACGTTCCACCAAATCTTATTCAAATTGGAGCAGCCGTTTAAGCGCTATGCCACAAAAAGCTATTTTTTTCATAAAAAATACCGTTTTGGTTTTTAACTTCCCAGGGGAATTCCCCTTGATTTATCACCCAAAATTTTGGTTTCTGCATATCTAGACCATGTTGTCCAACAAATAGCTAAGTTTCATAACGATTCCATTATTCCTTCTGGTAGATGTCGGGGCGCCATGCCATGCCTGTCAAACCTTTGACGAAAAAAAAAGAAAAAAAAAAAGAAAAAAAAACGGACAAAAACAATATGTGTCCCAATTTTTCAATTGGGACTCATAACTATAAACCAGAAAGTGTCGCATGTGACACGCAAATATTTTCGATGCGACACGCCAATTTTTTGAAGGCGACACGACATTTTTTCGAAGGCGACACGCCACTTTTTCGGAGGCGACACGCCACTTTTTCCGAGGAGACACGACACTTTTGTAGAGTCGACACGACACTTTTTTCTGGCAATACCTCACTATGTGTTATAGTTTAGTAAATTTATTTTATTCTCCTCTTATTTTGACTTATTGTTATATTCCTCTACCAAAGTGTGGTATTGTACACCTGAAGCATTTAAGCAGAACCCTGTTTACCACAAACCATTCTTAATATAAAAATGGCAACACTTTGTTATTACGTGCATTATAGCAGGAAACAGCAATACATGGACATGTGCCTCTTTTATATATCGATAATAAAGAAGTATTATGTTGTCCAGTAGCATTCAAAGGCATCTATATGGGTTATTACATTTACCCCTTTAAACAAAATTTTACATTTACAATTATGTATCATAGGGGTGAAAAGTGCTTGCCATGGACAAATAAATATGAAAATTGACTTCAGATTATAAAAAAGAGTTGCTATCTCGCTCAAATTTAATCACAAATCCAACCAAGAGGAGAATAAAAGAAATTTACTAAACTATTACACATAGTGACGTATTGCCCAGAAAAAAAAAGTGTCGTGTCGACTCTGAAAAAGTGTTGTGTCGCCTCTGAAAAAGTGTCGTGTCGCATGCGACACTTTCTGGTTTATAGTTGTATTAAAAATGTGGTGGGTCGTCTCGGAAAAAGTGGCGTGTCGCCTCTGAAAAAGTGGCCTTTTAAGTGCTATGCACAAAAACCTATTTTTTTGTAAAAATACCGTTTTGGTTTTTAACGTTGCAGGGGAATTCCCTTGGATATATCACTCAATTTTTTTGTTTCTGCATATCTAGACCATGTTGTCTAACAAATGACGGAGTTTCATTGCAATACCATAGTACCTCAGGAGAGATGTCGCGGCGACATGCCATGCCTGTCAAGGGTTTGAAGAAAAAAACAGACAAACACGATTTTCCAAATGGAACCCATAATTCTAGCTTTGCACACTCAGTTTAAAATACTAATTGGGCTTTGGCAAGTTCGGCTTTTGGCAATGAAAAAAAATATTGATAATTGGCAACTTTACAATTTACCACTATTTTTAAAATACAATTTGTATGCTAAGTGTTTGTGCAAGCGGGGTCCCTAACCACAAATTATATTTTATATACCAAGTATGTCGTATTGGATGCAACATACCTATTTACTATCTCTTTCTTACTAACCAATCATTATACTGTACTCTGCAACGACTAAATAAATAAAAAGAGGTAATTTATACAGGTCACGTGGTTGTTGAACATCGACCAGAACAACAAGAAAGGTTCGACAATCCTCCGTCTATTGCAGGTAATTTGTGTCCGTCTTAAATTACCAAGAAGAAGTTATTAATTAGATCTATGAGATATGATAACTAACATGACCTAGATATACTACAATAGTAATCCGACGGTGAGGGTGAGGTGATCTGACGATTGTCCTGTTAATTGGTTTACCCATTCACGGAGATGAACATGAATATCCCATCCTTTTCTACCTGATTAAGTTAACATGCCTTACGAATGATAAATTATGCATAAAATGAAAATTATGCATATCATATAATGTAAGAATTACGAAAACTTCAAAATAAATTTTGTTTTCAGGCCGAAGCGACGATAATGCAGCTTTCAAATCCCAACCCGTACAAGTCACGGAAGGTAAGCGAATACATGCCCAATGTTTACTACATTCGAACCAGTTGAATCTTTTTACACCACTTGAAATGACACCAAATAATTTCTTCATTAAGGTGATGAAAACACTTATGGAGAGACGTCATCTGGTAGTGAAATGCCTGAACAAGGTTAATGTCAATAGATAAAGGAATATGTAGCATAGAGCGTATCAATGAAAAGTTTGCCCACCACTATTAGTAAAACACATTCAGTCGCAATATGTTCATGCATAATTGGTCCCTAACCACAATTGGTATATTTTATACATTGTGTATATAGCTTGTTTCTGGAAGCAGAAATAATGGGTCCCGGAGGAAACAGACCTGTATTTTAGTCAGGTGCAGTTAAAGAAGTTTATTCTTGTCAGGATTTCTGTACGTCATATATAACTCAATAACTAAAATTTCCTGACGAAATGGAGTTAAAAGCTCTATCGTATACCATTTTTAAAGATTATTTAAGATTTTGGCATGACTGTTGTAGGCTACTTCGTTTGAGGCAAACTATGGTCATGTCAGTTAGAATTCCTGATAGTTTCAACTTGATTCGATAACGCATTCCACCCAATGACCTGGCGACACCACGTGCCTTTTTACCAACGTTACGCAAAAAAATGATGAAAAAAAAACAATATGGGTAAAATCAAAATGTTTTCTCTTAGAAAAATTTCGAGAGCTATATGGCATCATTAAAACTTACGTAAAATGTCCTGACATTAAGCTAAACCTTTTCTTAATACAAAGTAAATTATTTATTTAAGTGAAAGTTTATCATACCTAGCCTTATATGCAAACACAGGTAACGAAGCGGAACCTTTAAATGCACCTCGACGAAGGTCTGAAGAACAAGCGAGTGAAGTATAAAATCTACTGTATTTACCACATGCCATCACAAATAATAAACCGTTCCCAAACTAGACAGGAGCGTCTTCATCTAATGTAAGAAATCGAGCAGATGTTGGAAGTATCACAGCCATAATTCCACAGCCTTCTCCTACAAGATCACGTGGTACTATTTCTCTTCTTTTTAAAAAGTATTTGAATTGGTCTTTACCATATGTTACATAAACTAGAGAGTGTCAACCACGTGTTTAACCACCACTATTCATAAAACACAATTTGTATGCTACGTGTTTATGCAAGCAGGGTTCCTAACCACATTTGGTGAATTTTAAACACCGAGTATGAAGTTTGTTTCTGCAAGCAGAAACGCATGTGTCCATGAGGTAACTGACCGATCTTGTTATCCATGTCCATTATACAATATATGGTATTGTCAGATATGTGCCCGTCAGGTCCATGTTGTCCCATATCCCAGAAAGTTTCAACCGACTGCTATAGATTTGTTTCTAAGCATGGAAGGAATGGTCCCATAATTATCAAGATAAACTACCTTTCCATGTGTAGTTAAAATAAAATATTCGTGCCAGATTTACGGACATTTATCATATACGTTTTAAAATAAAGCATCTTGTGAAGCACAAGAGTAAAAAGCTAAATTCCTAAAATAGTCCGTTTTAGTTTTTCACGGCTTCGGGAAATTTCCCTGAGTTTAGTACAAAACTTTCAATAGAACTATAAACCAGAAAGTGTCGCATGCGACACGCCACTGTTTTCGATGCGACACGCCACTTTTTTCGAGGCGACACGCCGCTTTTTTCAGAGTCGACACGCCACTTTTTTGCAGGCGACACGCCACTTTTTCGGAGGAGACACGACACTTTTTTCTTTGCAATACCTCACTATGTGTTATAGTTTTTTTATTCTCCTCTTATTTTGACTTATTGTTATATTCCTCTACCAAAGTGTGGTATTGTACACCTGAAGCATTTAAGCAGAACCCTATTTACCACAAACCATTCTTAATATAAAAATGGCAACACTTTGTTATTACGTGCATTATAGCAGGAAACAGCACTACAGGGACATGTGCCTCTTTTATATATCGATAATAAAGAAGTATTATGTTGTCCAGTAGCATTCAAAGGCATCTATATGGGTTATTACATTTACCCCTTTAAACAAAATTTTACATTTACAATTATGTATCATAGGGGTGAAAAGTGCTTGCCATGGACAAATACATATGAAAATTGACTTCAGATTATAAAAAAGAGTTGCTATCTCGCTCACATTTAATCACAAGTCCAACCAAGAGGAGAATAAAAGAAATTTACTAAACTATTACACATAGTGACGTATAGCCCAGAAAAAAAGTGTCGTGTCGCATGCGACACTTTCTGGTTTATAGTTCTATTAAAAAATGTGGTGGGTCGTCTTGGAAAAAGTGGCGTGTCGCCTCTGAAAAAATGGCTCGTCGCCTCTGAAAAAGTGGCGTGTCGCTTCTGAAAAAGTGGCCCTTTAAGTGCTATGCACAAAAACCTATTTTTTTGTAAAAATACCGTTTTGGTTTTTAACGTTGCAGGGGAATTCCCTTGGATATATCACTCAATTTTTTTGTTTCTGCATATCTAGACCATGTTGTCTAACAAATGACGGAGTTTCATTGCAATACCATAGTACCTCAGGAGAGATGTCGCGGCGACATGCCATGCCTGTCAAGGGTTTGAAGAAAAAAACAGACAAACACGATTTTCCAAATGGAACCCATAATTCTAGCTTTGCACACTCAGTTTAAATACTAATTGGGCTTTGGCAAGTTCGGCTTTTGGCAATGAAAAAAAATATTGATAATTGGCAACTTTACAATTTACCACTATTTTTAAAATACAATTTGTATGCTAAGTGTTTGTGCAAGCGGGGTCCCTAACCACAAATTATATTTTATATACCAAGTATGTCGTATTGGATGCAACATACCTATTTACTATCTCTTTCTTACTCACCAATCATTATACTGTACTCTGCAACGACTAAATAAATAAAAAGAGGTAATTTATACAGGTCACGTGGTTGTTGAACATCGACCAGAACAACAAGAAAGGTTCGACAATCCTCCGTCTATTGCAGGTAATTTTTGTCCGTCTGAAATTACCAAGAAGAAGTTATTAATTAGATCTATGAGATATGATAACTAACATGACCTTGATATACTACAATAGTAATCCGACGGTGAGGGTGAGGTGATCTGACGATTGTCCTGTTAATTGGTTTACCCATTCACGGAGATGAACATGAATATCCCATCCTTTTCTACCTGATTAAGTTAACATGCTTTACGAATGATAAATTATGCATAAAATGAAAATTATGCATATCATATAATGTAAGAATTACGAAAACTTCAAAATAAATTTTGTTTTCAGGCCGAAGCGACGATAATGCAGCTTTCAAATCCCAACCCGTACAAGTCACGGAAGGTAAGCGAATACATGCCCAATGTTTACTACATTCGAACCAGTTGAATCTTTTTACACCACTTGAAATGACACCAAATAATTTCTTCATTAAGGTGATGAAAACACTTATGGAGAGACGTCATCTGGTAGTGAAATGCCTGAACCAGGGCCGGTTTTAGGCCGATTTGACCGATTAGATCAAATTGGGCCCCGCACCTTGAAGGGGCCCCGCGCTAGCGGGGGTTCTTTCTGTATTACGAGGTTTAAAATACGACTAAAACGTAAAATAAAAAGTGAAATAATATTCTTTCTCATAATATCCATTTGTTATGCATCGTAACTAAGTCAAATTTATATTTCTGTGTCTGTCTGTTACGTCATAATGAATATGGTTGCTAAACAATATATATATATTTTTTTCGATATATTGTTTTACTTCTAATGTTTGGAAGTAAAACAATATATCGTAAATAGGAATCCACATTACCTTTAATTTGTTTTAAGTATTAAAAGTCTATTTTTGTAGTTTGTATGTACTGGTATGTATTTTATGACATATAAACATCCATCAATTTTGCTATGAATTGCAAAACAGCTACAGTATTTGTTTAGGGTTTTTCAATTGACATCTTAGGTATGGGATATGGTATTGTGAGAAATAAAGTGAGTTTTCTACGGAAATTCAATATTTAATCGGTATAGGTACGCATAAGCATTTACAGATTTATAAACTTGAAAGTGTCAACTACCTGTTTAACCAACACTATTTGTAAAACACATTTTGTATGCCATATATTCATGCGAGCAGGTTCCCTAAGCTTAATTTGTATTTTATACGCCGAGTGTGTAGTTTGTTTCTGCAAGAATAAACACATTCCCTAAGTATTTATTTATTTTTCTCATTGGTACAGCGGCGGATGCAGTACTGACATTCACCAAATCTGATCAAACTTAAAGCAGCTGTTCTAATTCTATACTCAAAAGAAGCTATTTTTTTTAGAAAAAACCGTTTTTGGTTTTTAGATTCTCAAGGCAATCCCCTAGAAATTATTACTCACAAACTTTTTTTCTGCATATCTAAACCATGTTGTCTAACAAAAGACAAAGTTTCATTGCGTTTTCATTACCCTCTTTGGTAAATGTCGTGTCAATAGGTGTTAAATCCGTGGCTAATGCAATTACATTCCAACAAATCTGAATCAAATTGGAAAAGCCGTTGAAGCGGTATGCCTAAAAAAACTAGTTTTTTAGAAAACAAATACCCCACTTGAAATAACACCATTAACTTTTTCCATCAAGGTAATGAAAACACTTATAAAGAGACGTCGTTTGGTGGTGAAGTGTCTGAACAAGGTAAATGTCAATAGATAAAGAAATATGATAGATTAACCATTCCAATATAAAATTAGAATTCTTTAGAAGGTTAAAAATTTAGTGAACCTAATTTTCATGAGTGACATGTTAGCTTTATTTTACCAATTAAATTTGGAGTTCTTAGATTAGCTAGCTTTGATTTCTTGTTAACAGCATATGAAGAATCGCCGGATAAAATTAGGCCGAATACAATTTTTTAAGATTACAAAAAATGTGGTATGACTGAGAATATCCTTTGGGGATATTTATTTCAATTCATATAAAATCACATCTACTCCATTTTAGGTAACAGTTGTAAAAACGTTTAACCTCATTTCATAAGCTTTTAAATAAGTCTAAATGCCCATTACATGCTTCCTAAAATATCTTCACAAAAATATCAGGGCGTAATGCATGTGACAATCATGTCTCTGGTACAAAACTTAGTTTATTTAGGGTATTTACCATAAAGAAGCTATTTCCTAGAAAAATGTTTAATTTTTGAATATCGATATAGTGTTATCTAACATTTTATTCTGTTTTTACCCAAAAAAATTCTCTAGGACATAACAATGCGACATTCTAATGAGACTTTATAT
>CH002980.1:1510815-1525360 GCA_000149265.1 Ciona savignyi | reverse complement strand
CAATACCTGTAATCATATTAAGTCGGCCACCAACCATAACAACGAGAGGACAGCTCAAGGTGAACTTTTGGCTAAGCGACAAGTAGCAGCCAAATGCACCTGCCCTTAGCACCGCAAAACAAGAATTAAAGAAAAAGCAAAATAGTTCTATAAAAGTAGGCTATTCATGTTGGTGCACAAAAAAATACCTCTTAAATATAGATAAGGGGAATTAATTTTATTTGAATACGTATGAACACCACTAGATATTCATTACACAGTAGCTAGCACATATAAAATTTAATCTCGAATGATTTTTTTAAGTGTATGAAAATTTTTAGAAAAAAAGTTAAAAATGGGCATTAAAAGTTTGCATATCTTAATGAATTACCCCAAATGTCATTGTATAAATACATATTATTTACTATTGCAGTTGAGGGTTGTGGGGTTTCCTGAAAATTGGTTCAAGGTGGGTATGGGTATCTGAATCGTTTATGTTCGCCTTGAAATTCACTATATCCACTTCTTTAGGTTTTAAGTGGTTTACTGATTTATATACGTGGTAATAGTGGATTATATTTGTGAATTCGCTTCAATGTCGGGAGCACATTTAAATTTAACTTTTTTTTGTTTTTTTAATGCGTCACGCTCGTGACAGCCAAGTCCGGTCGTCAGGTCATTGGGAAGAACGTGTTGTCGAATCAGGTTGAAAATTTCAGGAATCCTTATCTAGCATGCTCACAGTTTTTAATTTCCTGGTAGTGTTAGCTAATATCGATTGCATATGAAATGGCAAAACATGGATGAGTTACTTAAGGAATTTTTTTTTTACTGACACAACAATAAAAGCACGGCAGCCGTTTTTCCAATTTTCGGCGCCGATTATTCTTCTTCAAAAGCCAATATTTTGGGACTGGTATCCTTCACTTTAAATTGTAAAAAAGATGTTAAAGAGTAAAGTAAACTAGGAAAAAACAACTGTACGTTACATAGCCCGAGTTACACCGGAAACTCATAAAATATAAACGTCATATGTAAAAATAGAATATACTATTACGACGTGTATAAAACAGCTGAACACTTAAAACCACCACAATTTAATAGTTAATTTCAATGCCAAGAAAATAGATTCGGATACCCCGTGTCGACCACAACCATTTCCGGGAAATCCGCCAAAACTTAATTGGCTTAACTAGAATAAAAATGTCGACGTAGAAAAAAAAACGGTATTTGTGATCTTTTGAGAATTCCAGCTGAAAAATTATCAAAACTGGAATATTTAATATTCATCTAGCTCGTTTTTGATAACTGTTATTCTTGGTGATATTTGTTGTACAAGAGATTCTAACACAATAGAATAGAATATTCATGGTTATTCCCGTGAATGGAAAACCAATGGGGGTTAACACACGGGCACACAATCGTCAGATCACCTTGCGCCCGCCATCAGGTTACCAGAGCTATTGCAGTGTGTTGTGTATGACTTACACGTTCCTTTATTTTGGTAGAACCCATTAATCCTCTGGGTTAAGGCAATGTCTTGCACAAAGACACAACCGACTAGCTAGCGATTAGTTTCGAGACTGCAACATTTTGGTTGAAAGTCGTTGCACTAACTAAACCATCAGGTCGAACAAAATTTTGACAAAGAAAATGTGTGCTTTCATATGTATCTGTAATTTTACTTTATAGGTTGGACTAGTTTAGTGTGTCATCTTTCAATCGAAAGGTTGTTGTATCGGAACTATTCGCTTGGTAGCCGATTGTGACTTGCAGGACATCGTATGAACACAGTGGATTATTTGGTCCTAGCAAACCTGAACCCCCTTGCGTTTTCCCAATTATGGTGCAGTGTCGTAAATAATTTGGTTTACGAACTTACAAATAACCACCAACACAACATTGCAAATTTTTCTACGACAAACTAGTCAGTCAGCGCCCTGGTGTGAAGTCTAGTACATATTGCTTCCAACCATACAAAAAATATAATTGGATACTAATTCTCACATGTGACTGTACAAAGGTTTAAATACTACCTACCCTCATGTTTATTTAATTTTTTTGATTGCATTGCAAATCATGGGCTCGGTAACCCGTGTCGGGCGGAACACAGTTTTTTTTTTCAAAAATTTAGGGCTTATTAATTATATTTATATTACTACGATTGGCCTTAAATTTAATAAATCAGTTGTAATAATGAAAATGCACGAAAATTGGCTACCATAGGATATGACATTCGTGACGTTACCACAGCACTGACCAAATGACCTCGTGCCCAGCACTGTCGGGTTACCGGAGCTATTAAGGGTGTGCTGTGTATGATAAAGACGTTTTTAAGTATTAGTAGAACCTATTAACCCACTAGGTTAGATGTAAGTGTCATGCCCAGGGAAACAACCGTTTTAACTAGCGCCTGATTAAGGTTATGCAATCCTTGCCCTTTGTTCTATTACAATATAGTGACGGATTGTGATAGAAATACAACAAAGCAGCAACGCAATGTTGACGTTATATTTAAAATAAAGCAACAATTTGCCAGTGTATCTTGCTTAAAATACCAGCACCTCTTTTACGTAGGTATTTATTAGTTCTTAGCGTAGAAATAATTTGACTGTAGACATGTAGTTCCAACTAAAATATTCTCGGTTAAGCTACCTTAAAAGTTTGGTTTTGTAACTTTGGAAAACCTATTTCTAAAATACGTAGTTTAGCCCACGAACAAATTTGAAAAAATGCATTTAATAATGGAGTTCGGTGGTAAACATCCGATAAAATAGCGTGGTATCTTAGTGCGTCTAAACCCAGTGGAATAACGGATTCTGTTAAAAACTAAAGAAAAATCATACACAACACGCAATGCAGTGGCTCCCATTGCCTTTAATGGTTATATTAAAATTTTCGTTTTCTTTTATCGCCACATAAAAATAGTATTGTCAAGTATTGGAGATCAGTTTACTTTCTACCTCAACAAGTAATAAAAGAAACATCACTGACATACATTAGTTTGCTTTATTAAGGGCGAGAAAAGATTGACTTAATCTATAAATCAAACGACTTTAAACAACAATGACAAACTTCCCATTTTATTCACAAATTCTGGTTCTTTACTGCCAACACCGAATCCCATTCAGGCGGTTCTTCATTTAAGAGCTTTCACGTGTCGGTTTAACTGAAATGCAACAAATAGTTGGCACATCACATATTCTTACTAATGCTGCAATACGTGACCTGTTTTGGGCAACAAGTATTATGAAAATTGACTATTTTGTACGGCCATTTTAGTGCGTCGCCTTTTAGTCAAAGGGTTGCAGGTTCGAAACTGGTCTTTAGCTAGTCGGCTGTGTTCTTGGCCAAGGTACCCAACGGACATTGCCTGAACCCAGTGAATTAATGGGTTCTACTAAATTAAAAAAAGTGTGAATCCTACACAACACACTGCAATAGCTCTGGTAACCCGACAGTGGACGCAAGGTGATCTGGCAGTTGCCGGTGTGTTAACACCCTTGGTTTTACTATTCACTGGATAAAACATGAATATCTTATCCTATCCTATACATTATCCGATTTCAAGCAATTCCCTACAAAAGTTCGGAATAATAATAAAGGTCAACTGAAACTCGCTATACCGAAGCTTAGACAACGGGGAAACTATTTTGCTATATTTTGCTGTTTATTTTTAATGCTAAATATTCGTTAAAAAATTTCAGGATTATATATTTTACGAACAAACGGACAATAGATGTTGGAAAGTAATAATATGTTTATTATAAATAGCTTAATTAGTACTTACCTCTTCAAATTTATGGATTTGCTTGATGAAGTAATCCGCATATCCTCGCTGAATCTTCGTGTCCGCTATGTGGATCATGTCCTGTATGTGACGCCACATGGTTATTTGACGTCACAAATCAGATCGATGTTATGGCGTAAATAAGGTAGCATGCCTTTTAGGTTAATGTGACAAACATCCATGACGTGTTATGTTCAACCCGAAGTTGAACAGAATGTCTGTTTGACTTAATCTCACAATGTCTAACACCAAACACCAAGTTTTCAGTAAAATATGGTATACCGACATATTACCCTGTGTTCCTTAACTGCTAGCATAACATGCGGCAACATGACAGGCATATTACGGGTTCAAAACCTGGTCCCACAAAAAAAAACTTAATTTACCCCATCGATGTAGAAATCCACTTCAAGTTGTCCTTCTTGGTCTTTATCGCTTCGAGCGTTATTCATTTTGTGCTGTGGATGAAAATATTTTGATATTCTGATAAATTTGGCTTCTTAGGAGGTCAGTAAGCTGTGGGTGTAAAACCAGCCGTGGTTGTGTGCTTGGTCAAGACGCTTAGCAGAAACGCCTGAACCTAGTGGACTATCGAGTTGTACTAAAACTACAGGAACTTCCCATTTATATACAACACACTGCAATACCTCAGGTGCCTAACTTAATGGCGAGCTAAAGACTGCCTATATGATTATACTCTTTTCGTTTTAGCATCGACATGAATAAAATCGTAAGTAGTAGTACAGTAAACAGACCAACCTTTAGGCACATAAGCTGTGCAGTGAAGTCCTCAATGTCCATATCGAGGAAAGCAGCCAACTTTTCCACAGGCATTGTGGAATAAAGCTTAAGGTAACTACGTATGGTGGGGAGGCGTGCTTGCTGTTCCACTTCTTCCAAGAAAACCTGGGGTGATGTTTCTTTTCAAATAGTTGAATGGTTAGTAACGGTGTGTTGGGTCACCAGCCTGATGGTTTAAAGTTCAAAACCCACCTAAAGTACCTGTTGCTAGTCGGTCACGGCTTTGCGATAGGCACTTGGCAAAAAAATTGCTGAACTACAATATTAAGTAAAATATATGTCTCTATCTTATAAAACACGGTTTTGTGTATTTTATAAGACAGGGACATCCGTTTTTTTTTGCAAACCAGACCTCTACCAAGTATTCTTACGACTGTCCATTTAGTAGTGTATTTCTAACCCACAAAACAGACAGAAGCAACTGATACAAACAAATACCTACCTTGCACTGGTGGTGTAGCGGTTCCTTGTGGGAGTTAAGCGGTCCAGCATCAAAGTTGGGGGCAACTGGGGATAGAAACTTGGGGCATCCAAATGAATATGATTCTTCAAAGGCAGTTTTCTCACTGTAGGATAAAAGGCAATGTGGGATGAATAGGTGTGGACAAACTGTTGGGGGGCATAATTGGTATTATAGGGTGACGTGAAGATTGTTTGATCCCTTAAGATAACATAGGAAAGTTAGATAATTCCCACAAGTTTCAGCTTATTAAAAATTACAAACAAAAATGCTAGAAGCCGAAATGTGCACCCACCCCTTCTGCATTCGTCCCCACTTATCAGCTCCGATCTTCTCCTTCATGGCTTGCGATAATGACTCATCGATTCTCACCGGGTATAACGTTGCACACAACCCCAGTAAGTTGAACATTTGGTCGGTTTGTTTATTTATCTAGGTGAGTGGGTGTATTAGGCAACAAAAGGGGGGTGTGGTAAAAACATGACAATCGGCGAAATAGGATAGGATATTCATGTTTATTCTGTGAATGGCAAACCAAGGGGGTTAATACACAGACAATCATCAGATCACCTCGCGCCCACTGTAATCCCAATAAATGTCTGTGTCTTAGTCTTAAGCAAGAAACACAAGATATACTGCAACAGTTAAAAAATGTACTTAATCGTAATCAGCCTTAGCAATATACATTTCAATATGGCAATTAAACAAAGTCCTTGATAGCAATATTACAAACCATGTCCATCTTGTATTGACTGGATCGCTGCAAAGTGGTGTTCTTGGTGCGTTGAATGTAGGTGAGAATGCTGGAGAAGGTGTCAATGGCGGCTTGGTATTTCCGCATCATCATGTAAGCGAATCCAACATAATAATACGTGGTGATCTGGCATTCGGGGACTCGGGAATACACTGTGCTCTACGGGAAGCTGGTATTAATGGTTTGCAATGCCAGTATGCAAAATTTGCACAGAAGTTTTAAATAAAAATATTTAAGTTTAGTTTGATGTGGAACAAAACAAACGGATATTTGAACAACAAAACACCCTTTAAAACGTAAAAACTTTTTTTGCATACATACTGTTTACCACAGAGGTATGTTCTGGCCAGTATAAAAGCTACTGTTTAACATGCCAAAGGAAAGAAAGAACAGGGCTTTATTTACAAAATATTTAACTCTCATGAAGCAGCGAAATATTTAGGTCCTGCAACACGGCTTACCCGCTTTGTAATGTTTATGTTTTCGAGGACTGATAACGCATGCTGGTAGTCTCCAAGCAGACTGTGCAGCCGTAGAAGGCCGATAAGACTGAAGTAACCGAGCATCTTGTACAGCGAGCAGCCTCCGAATATACCTGGTGTGTATGGAACAATGCAGCTAATGAAATGGTATACAATAAAACAAAATACTAACATTAGCGAAACTGACAATCGTTACAACTTAGTTATCAAATAGAAATTTTATTGTCCACTGTCAGGGTGCTTAAGCTATTGCAGCGTTTCATTTAAAAAAACTATTCTGACAAATTTTTACAGACAATTGAATCCACTGAGTTGAGGCACTAGCTGCCTAAAATAAGAAAGTTACACACTCTACCACTCTTCTACACGCCAACACATACTAACCTGCCACATTAGCAATGGCATCCTGGTTCATCCCCTCGTTATACGCTTGTAACTGTTCGTTGATCTTCGATTTATCAACGAGGGAATGCAAAACGTTCAACACACTGTGGATGTTCCATATCTGGGCAAGATTAGTATAATGTCACTTAAACTGGACCATAGAACAAGATATCGTAGAGGGGTAATTTTTTACATTGTTTTTGATGTATGTTAAGTCGAAAAGTCACACAAGCAATTAAAATAATGTCACACCGAAACCATTTTAGTGCTGACTAATGAAAGTTTACCTTGGGATTTCCCCTTAATATGTCGATTTCTTCTTCGGACTTTTTGCTGAGCTTGCATCGATATTGGGTGAAGGCTTGAAACTAGGGTGTAAAAGGGTAACACTATTATCATCATAGTTTACTTTTATCAGAAAAGGAACAAAAATGTTTAATGTCTTTAATTTAAAACGTGTATAGTGGGCAACAAAGCAATTTTTATTTTTTGGACTGTAATAATAAGAAAAATAACATACAAAATACTTGCAGTTGGTTTGTTTTAGTCCAAAGAACAAGATTACATACAGATTATACACCAAATGTGGCTTTGGTCGCCAAATTACAGAACATTTCTGTAGATTCTACCTCGACCTGAATTGCTTTTTAGTATATTTAAAATATATTTTTGAAGCATTTCTACAGTGTATGGTAATGTTACTTGTAGTACATATAGCAATTAAAAAAAATATCTAAGACATTATAGGATATTAACAAAAACAAACCAAAAAAAAGTAGAAACAAAGAGCATGCTTTATCTATGAAAAACATCATCATGTATATTCGAAAAAGTAAACCTAAATTTGTTATACTTTGACTGTACAAACTTGAAACTTAAGAAATAAATTAAGAAAAGTTGAACCTGATAAATGAACTCATCAATGATGTCCCACAACCACTGGTTGGGAAGATCCAATGCTACCGGCCCATCCGCATCTGAATGATGGAAAATTGTAAGTATGCGGAAATAATGCTTTGCGTAATATGAATTTGATCCAAAAATACTAAAAGTTCCAACATATAAATGCATTATCACTTTTGGTTAAATGAAATAACAAAAATAATTTTAGAATCCCATTAGATTTATATCAATATACAAAATTGAAAAATCATTTTTGTTGTTTCCCTTGTGACAAAATAACACCGTCATCCCTATATATCTTAATTGCAATACCTAGTAGTAAGGATAGGATGCTAACAAACAATACATGTTGTAAAAACGGTGAGTAATAAAGGGTATACATAATTATTAAATATGTGGTATAAGGACAAAAATATAGTTAAGGAAGCTTAGCTTGTAGCAGTTTGGGTTTAAAAAGCAAAGTGACAATGAACACTTACTAAGAATATAGTTGAAGAGATCGCAGTAGTTGTAATATGACTTGAACCTCTGTTCCTGGGTTGGACCAGACTGTATCCGTGCGTAGATGTGGCGGTAATACAACTCTTTGTACATGATTAGGAAGAGTGGGTCTGTAACGAACGTGGCGGTTGGTATTAAGAATGCACAACAAATAGGACACAACTACGGTGGTAAATATGGCCGAATCTTTTTCATGTAAGCAGAAATGAGTAGAATTCAAAGTGTTCTTGTTAAACTCATTTTTCATAGGCAGCTGTGTTATTTCCATTTAGTATTATTTAATTAATTTTGTCTTGGTTATTAAGAAAAGAAAAATATTTTTTACATTTAATTTAATTACTGGTACTTATGACTGATCAATTTCCCTATTTCAGAACTTATTATCCTAATTAATAACAGTTCTGAGTAATTATATGCTATGATACAATTTTTTAGCATTTTAATACTATATGAAAACAATTTTTCTACACAATGCGAAAGTTAGATCTAAGATTAGCAGCATATTGCAATAGAAGGGATTGTAATGCAATGGGCATTGTTGAAATAAGACCATTTTCACTATTGGAGCAATAGAAAAATGGTAGATCAGACGTTTGTTCAATATTGGTTAAGGTAATTCGACCAATTAGCTTGCTGGGTTAGTGCGCGCCTTTCAGGCAAAAGGTTCAGGTTCAAAACGGGTTGCTACGTAGTTTGTAGTATCCTTGGGCAAGACGCTTAAAAGATATTGCTGGAACCTAGCAGATTAATGGGTTCCACCAAATTAAAGAAACATCTGAATCAACACAACACACTGCAATAGCTCAGGTAACCGATCTGATAATTACCCATGTGTTAACGGCAATTGCGTTTTCTTATTTATATAAATAATCACGATTACGAATGTCCTATCATATCCTTAATCATGATTTAAGTCGTCTCCACAAGGTAATCCCAAAACTTGATTTGTACATCCATAACAACAGAACCAACAATTACCGTTTCCCACAATATGAACAATTGATTCAGCTTCGGGCCACGCCTCGCTCGAGAAAAACTTCTCGGTGAGATGGTTCCATCTACATAAAACAGTTTTTCACCATAACAAACTGTTGGGAAATATTTAATACAAGGAACATACTCATGGTGAGTGTATAGGGTGGAAATTTGATTCCAAAGTAGCATGACAGCTGTTTTAAAGTTAAAAGCACATTGAAAAGCAGACTTAAAACACATCCCAGATTTAATTACATATACAAATAATAATATGTTTGACATTAATTCCAAAAAAATCTTTCAATGGGGATTTCTCAACACTTCTTTTTATATGACAGCTGGTAATAATCCTTTTCAGTATGATAAAAGTAATTATAACACAAATTGACTAAATGCATTGACAGACCAAAAATATATCTCTCTAAAATACTAACCCATTCTCATAATAGTTTTCAATCTCGTATACGTTTTGATCATTTAATGCTTTTTGAAAATACTGTAGATATTTTTGCACAGGTTGTGGTATTGCCTGTCGATGCCGTTCATACTCCAAGTCCAAGTTCGGGTCTCCAGTGTGGCCTTGTTGGTCCACGTAGTCATTCTCAAACCCAGTCTGCACAATACAATAATACAATACAATTTTTATTTTTGTTTCTTTTACTGCAGCGTTTACCACTAACAATTTGAAAATACATGTCATATATATATACCTAAACAAATATGGCGTTAACTAAAAATCCAACAATTAACAAAAAAAAATAAAAAAAAATACTGTGGAAAGATACTACAGCAAAACAGGAAGGCACCAAAAAAAACTAAAAGTTATCTAGTTTGGTGCCTCAGATCACATGGATAATAACAGTCAGCAAAAGCTCTGGTATGTTTCTCAACCGACAATTTATGGTGTAATTGCTACCGGATCTTGCATAGGCACAGTCGGGTTACTGGAACTTTTTACTTATTGCAATATTTATGCTTGTTATATAAAACAATGCTTTAATTTTTTATATTAACCTTTTTTATTCCGATTTGTTGTTTTATCTTATTACAGCTTAACAAACAACTCGGGTTAAATATCTCACCATTTCCTCGTATGATCCGCCTTCCTTGTTCATGTCAGCTTTTGCTTTTGAAATGCACTTAAAATTTTGGAAAATTGGCCTTTATTCTGATAAACATACAACCACTACGCACGTGAGAGTTGGCGTATGAATGACAGGTTGGTGATGCGTGGGAACGATTAAAATGTTACTTTAAAGATCGTGCCCGTCCAAGCTTTAGGATAGGATAGGATAGGATAGGATAGGATATTCATGTTTATCCCCGTGAATGGGAAAACCCCAGGGGTTATCACACGGGCAATCGTCAGATCACCTCGCGCCCATCGTCGGGTTACCGGAGCTATTGCAGTGTGTTGTATATGATAGACACGTTCCTTCAATTTGGTAGAACCCATTAATCCGCTGGGTTCAGGCAATGTCCGTAAAGTGCCTTGCCCAAGGACATCAACCGACTAGCTAGCGTACCAGGTTTTCGCACCTGCAACCCTTTCGATTCGAAAGGCGACGCTACGTTAACCGCTAGACCATCGGGCCGGACATTAGTTCGGACAAGGAATTTAAAAAGATATTTCTTATAAAGCATTGGTCAGGGCAAGCGGTTATACGTCGCTACATAGATTATAGTTAAAGGACGGGTTTCACTGTTGAGTTTACAACAAAAAAAACTGTTGAGTTTACGCATTGCGTTTCAGATGAAATGTATTGGGGCAGAAACAGATTGATAGATGGTCAGTTGTGTCCTTGGCCATGGCACTTAGGTGACATTGCCTGAAACCTGAGGATTAATTGGTTCAAATTAAAGGAACGCCTCAATCACAGAACACACTAAAATAGCTTTGGTAACCAGACGCGTGGGGCGCCAGGTGATTTGACAAAATTACTCATTCTTTTGAGGACGCCCCTTGCGTTTTCGCATGTCACCACGCAGTCGACTGTGCAGAACAATAGTGGGATCTTGTTTAACGTTTGCAGCAAAACATAACTTTTAAATGTGTAATTTAAATGTGGTTTTACAAAAAAACATATTTAACACGTGGTTTGCACTTATAAAAAATAAATACGTATCGAAATTTGGAATCTAACCAAGATACTCGGGTTAAAGTGCTTAATACGACCGAGGACCGACAGGTAGATAGCGTGTTAAATTTGCGCTTATATGTTAATTAAGTAAAAAGGTTTTTAAACTCGATTTATCGATTTGTACTCACCGTTAACTGTTTTTTTTTAAATTTGTTTATGTTTTTAATTTATAATACCTTACAGAGGTGATATTTGTATAAAGGAAATTGTTAAAAATGTCTCGCGGCGGTAGACCACCACCAGGCTTGGACAACATGGTGTCATTGAAAGTTGACAACCTAACTTACCGAACCTCACCTGAGACACTGAAGCGAGCTTTTGAAAAGTATGGCGACGTTGGAGATGTATACATTCCACGGGATAGGTAATAGATTTAAAAACAAAGTTTGAATTCTTGACAACACATTCTGTAGGTTACATACGGGTGCCACCTGACAGTTCACGAGTGCTGATGCAGTGTATTATATATTTGATTCGTTTCTTTTAGTTTGGAGGCACCAAACTAGATACCTTTTTTTTGTTTTGCTGTAGTATCTTGCCATTTTTTTGTTAATTGTTTATATATATATATATACCGGTAACATGTATTTTCAAGTTGTTGGTGGTAAACGCTGCAGCGAAAGAAACAAAAACAAAAATTGTAATGTATTTTTTTATTTCAATTAAACCACATTCCCTTGTCTGAGAAGTAGTGCTGATTTCGATGTGAAATTATGCATGATAAAGATCAAAACTAAGTAATGGTCACAATCTATAAGCCAGTAACTTAATACCATTACAAAACGGTTCTGAATGGTTTTAATACTATATACTGAATGAAACAGATTGGGATTACTCAATGCAAGTAAAAACTACTTTTGGTTTTGGTATTCATACCTACCTCTTGTTTTATTTGTTCAACGTTTAAGTTACTTTATATTTATAACCAAAAATAGCACACTTCAAAATGTTGAATAAAAAAACACAATCTGTACTTATGCCCAAAACTGCTTATTTTATTTAGTTTTCTTTGGGTACAGGAATATTTTTTTAAAATACTAAAATGGTTTTAAACCAGTTATATTCTAACTTTTCCGATTGGACCAAATTGTCCGGATTATAAAAGTTCATCATCATTGTTGTTTTGTTGTCTTAGTCAAGGGTGCTGTGTCACAAAAATGCTTCAAATAAAATTCATGTGATTGGCCAGGTATTCCCGTGAGAGCCGAGGCTTTGCGTTCGTTCGGTTCTACGACAAGCGGGATGCGGAGGATGCGATGGACAGCATGGATGGGAAGGAGATGGATGGAAGGGAGCTCAGAGTGGCAATGGCACGCTATGGACGTCCAACCGAACAAAGTAGGGATTCAGGGAGAAGAGGGGGAGGAGGTTATGGTGGATCGAGGAGACCCAGGCGGTGAGTTTTTCATGGTTTAGTGGCGAAGTTTCATATTTAGATACTTTTTCTTTGAATATAATATCAAATCGTTGTGTGAATAGTTACGAATTTTGTAGGATCTTAAATTAAAACTATGACTATGACTTTTTAAAATATAGCGTTAACAATTTATATATAGACTGGTTAGGTTTTTTTTTGTAAATTGTGTAAAATACATTAAATAAAATTCCTGACCGCAATATTAAAATCCGATCGATAAATGACCTTCTCAATTTTGTTTGTTTTTATAAAATATTGCAAAAATGACCAAATTTTTTTCTTAACAGAAGAAGTTACTCCCGCTCAAGGTCGAGGTCGCGAGGTCGTCGTTATTCTGGGAGTCGTTCCAGATCGAGGAGTCGTTCGTATCACAGAGATCGCAACCGAAGTCGAAGCAGATCTGTAGACAGAAGGAGGTAAGTGTCGGCACATGTGTGGACATAGAGTTTCTATCCGTGTAAGCTTACAAATATATTGGTTAATTAGCAAAGGTGATTTTTTTTCTGTAGCAATCAGCAGTGACGGGTAACAGTTAAACATTAAAAAATCATAGTCTTTATTATTTCCTCCCCATGTTTTGTAAAAGGATATAAAAACTCCCACTTTTAGAGTAAAAAACTTTTAAAAGGGTAAAACTCATATTTGAGCTAGAGCAATTTCATGTCCATGGAACTTGACACCACTGATCTTTTCTATTAATACAATTTGACCATTATTTGATACATAGACAACTGTTGCTTTGACGACTTAACGACTGTTGAATTGCCGACTTTTTTTCGGTATTTTAGTTTATTATATAAGGTTTTTTATTATGGAAACAAAATAAAGTTTATTTGCAGTCGCTCTGGCTCCAACCGAAGATCAGTATCCAGGGACAGGAATGGAGATTGATTGGAGATATCGCCGGGTAATCTAATATGCCTACATACTACTCTGCCACATAAACATTCCTACGTGTCAATAATTTAAACTCGGTGGACTTTTATATAAAGTTTGAAGTAACAGTTTTGTAGATAAACCTTGGTAACAAACATGCTGTATCACCCCCCAATAAATGTGAATATTTCGAGTAATTCTAATCGGCTGTGTTTGCTTGTCAAGGCATAGTAGCTGAGCCGGTAAGCAGTGGTTGCAGTAAGCAGTGGTTGCAGCAGCCAGTTGTTGCAGATGGAGTAGTTAGTCGGTGATGCTTGCTGTCATGCTGCTGCATTGATGGTGACCTATATTTTAAATCATCTCTATATAATATTCCTCTGTGCATTTTTAGTTACAATTTTTGATTTAAATTTTTAACCCCAGTGGAATTGTAAACAAAGAATCTTTATTTCAATTCCACTTGCTAAGTTCTCACTTTCCATTGTTTTAACCCAGTGGCATTTAATTGGATGTAGAAATTGAAAGTAGTTTAATTAGTCCACTCAGTGATAAACCCCAACAGTTTAACTGGGGTTATGATGTGTATTGCTGTAAGCCTTTAAATTAGGATAGGAGAATAGAATATTCATGTTAATCCTTGTGAATGGGAAAACCAAGGAGGTTAACACACGGGCAATCGTCAGATCACCTCGCACCCACCGTCGGGTTCACAGAGATATTGCAGTGTGTTATGTATGATTCACATGTTCCTTCAATTTAGTAAAACCCATTAAGTCGTTGGGTTCAGGCAATGTCTGTGAAGTGCCTTGCCTAAGGACACAACGGACTAGCTAGCGACCAGTTTCGTACCTGCAACCCTTTGACTGAAAGATGACATACTTAACTACTTGACTAACCTGTAATCATTAAAAGCTATGTTGGACTTAATGCACTAACGGCTTCACCAACATTGTGTGCAAAGGGTGTGTTACTGTATTCCACCAGTTAGCATTACTCCTCACTGGTATTTACTGCACCTTATATATTTAAAATTGTTGTCTAAATATCAACAGAGACACACTAAATAGCTGTAGGCAACTTGA
>CH002980.1:1462338-1490951 GCA_000149265.1 Ciona savignyi | reverse complement strand
CTTATTTCCGAAAAATCCAATATTGTGAGGTAGCGTAGAATGTGGCGTTAAAAAGAATAGGGATCATTCGTGTTTGGTTTGAGATTAGATTCTTGCATTGTCTGCACGGTTGTTTACTCTACTACGGTGACATAAAATATGAACACTTAATTATATTCGACCGGAAACACGTAAAACTGTCTAAGTCCGTGTTATAACGCCCTGTGTATAATCAATACTGCAATTGTCAGTGTAGTAGAACAACTGATATTATTAGGGGCGGTATACAAAATATGCTTTCTATCTCTCCAATACACACTGAAAGTGCTATTACTAAAATTTGGACATTATTCTCAGGACCTGCTACAACTTTAAATTGAACTTGGGTATGGAAAAACTTTCGAGGCGCACCCCAAAGAACATTCCCGACAAAACAGGGTAAATGACCGATCAACACCACTCGATAAAAGCTTAAGGTGTTTTCACAACATCACTTCCAGCTTTAAATGTTATGCTATAGAAAGTGATTTATTTTATTTATTAACCAGGATAAGTTTGAATCCATGATTTGGATTGGATTGGATATTCATCTTTATCCCCGTGAATGGGAAAACCAAGGAGGTTAACACACGGGCAATCGTCAGATCACCTCGCGCCCATCGTCGGGTTACCGAAGCTATTGCAGTGTGTTGTGTATGATAGACACGTTCCTTCAATTTGGTAGAACCCATTAATCTGGTGGGTTCAGGCAATGTCCGTTAAGTGCCGTGCCCAAGGACACAACCGACTAGCTAGCGACCAGTTTCGCACCTGCAACCTTTCGATTGAAAGGCGACGCACTTAACCGTTAGACCAACGGGCCGGACTTTTATTATTTATTATTTAACGGGCTGTTTCGAATCCATGATGGGCCATCACTACGACCGCTTTTAGTTTTAGTAAAACACTGATTCACTCGGTTAGGGTGATCTACCAAGTGCCTTGCCAAAGGACACAACCGCCTTTTTAAGTTATCAGCCACAGGTTTTGTTTCCACACGTTTTACGATGGTGCGAACGCGGTGCTTGAATAATTAATTTGTTGCAGACGACCAACCTAAAGAAACTAAGCTTACTAAATCGTAAGGAAGAGACACATACATAGAGCTTGTGGCCTCTAAATTTGTCGTTGCACAAATGGATCCCGAAAGCACATGCGGTTCGACGCGTGCACGCGTCGCACTCAGGATGTCATAACAAAAAAACACATAACATAACGACTGCTTGTAGACTATACTGGAATATCACATGACTAGCGCAAGCAAATCATGCCACGTCTTTTCAGTGACGTAATAAGTGCTGAGTTCAATTGCTAAACTCCTTTATGTCCAAACAGAAAGACAATTTATATTATAACAATTCAATCTTCGATATTGAGAAAGTTATCGTTGTATTGTATTAACGGTTCTGTTATGTGGTATTGTGGGGAGAAAACTAAACGGATTATGACATTAGAGTTAGTTTTAAAGATGGGGTTTAAGTTAGGGTTAGTTTTGGGGTTGAGATTAGTGTTTAGGGCAGGGTTTAAATTAGTTTCCATAATTTTAGTGGGTAGTTTCCCTCCTTTATTGTGGAGAGTTAGAAATCAATGAATTGGACTGTTTGACATAATTGTAGTTCGTCTGTATAATTGTGTTTGACATAATTGTAGTTCGTGTTCTTTTTCCTTCACTATCATTTTTTAATTAATCCACTACGTTTGGTCACAGAGATATAGTAAGAGAAGGTATTACATACGAATATTTCCTCTACACAACACCTGATTATAACCAGCAAACAAGAGGACATAGATATCATAAGAAGATCGGGCCATGACCATGAACCCTGAATAGTAAGTAGGATCCCAATTAAAAATCGACATTGCTCGTCTCGGGAAACTGTTTAATTGACGAGTCTGTGGAGTGAGAACGTACAACAAGTGTTCAAAATTATCACTACACACCATATATTTTAAAGTTTATATACTGTTCAATTAATATTATTGAGTTATGACATCATGCCATACAAGGTGACTCATTAAAAGAGGATCGCTTGAACAGCTTAGATCAAGCATAACAGGGCTTTTGTAAAAACAACATCTGTCAAGGTCAAATCGCTCCACAAACTTGTGTGTAGTCACCGAGGGTAAAGGGGCGTTCATTAGTGGTGGTAAACGCTGCAGCGAAAGAAACAAAAATGAAAATTTAAAATTGTATTTTATATTTCACGTATTTGTGAGCAACCCTTATGTTTTCAAAAAATTACAATGCTTGGTATGAGATAATGAGAGAGATATTCATGTTTATCCCCGTGAAAAGGATATAGGTATCGAAAAGAATTTTTAGCTAAATTGGTGATTCTCTTAGGGTCATGGTTTTGGGGTTATAAAAATATATTTGTTCTATCCTTGAACACACCTATGTCATTATCCCCCCGGCAATTGTTAGGCAACCATGTGCCCATTATCAATTTACCAACCTTTTGCATGCAGTGTATTGTACCCATATATTATTAAGAAATTGTTTCGATCCAACAACCTTTTAATTGCCAGCGAAACAATGATGCTCTTAGGGGTAATTGTATTGGTAATAAAGTAATAAAAAAGGCTTGTAAAGTCCACAACACATTGTGTTCTAATAATCTGACATTCTAAGTAGAATCAATAATATAGTTGCCTACTCTATAGGCTTCCAAACTGAAGTTTTGATTATTAATACTGATCCTGATTATTAAGTTCATGAATGCAGTGATTTAAAAAAAGTGTCAACTCAGCAACATCATTTCGTCTGCATCGTTCAAAAAATATAAAATGATTAATCATCAACTGAAGAATTACCGCCCTAATTTTTTCACAGTGACTACTTATTCAAGCTTCTACTGATCGGAGATTCTGGGGTCGGAAAGTCCTGTCTGTTGCTCAGATTCGCTGTAAGCCATAAATATCCTAATAATTGTGAAATATAAAACAAATATTTGTGTTTTTGGTATAAAACCAATTTTGAACATTTGATTATTGACAAATGCAAGTTTGTTTATGTAATCATTTGAACTGTAAAGAACCACACAAATGAAATAAGCATTACCATACCAATATACTACTGTTTTATTACCATCATAAATTAAACCCAATTTTGAAAGTTGATTTTTGAATCCACCCTACAACTAATACTAACCTTATTCTATTCCCAGGATGACACTTATACCGAGAGCTACATCAGCACAATTGGAGTAGACTTTAAAATCCGCACAATAGAATTAGATGGAAAAACTATAAAACTGCAAATTGTAAGTGACTTACAGTTGTGTTTATTAAGTAGGAGCATAACCTATAGTTTATAATATAGCATGAATATTGAAAATGCACTTATATCCTTTTTGGGGCCAAACATTCGAGTGAGTAACACTACTTCCTCTTCAGCGTTGTCTGTATAATTAATCAAAACAAAAGGCGAACTATAGTTGTTAACAAAGCTTAATATTATGACATTGCTTTTAAATTTGGTACAGAAATACTTGCTTTAATGTTATTCTTTAGTGTTTAAAAGCTTTGTTAATTTTTAGATTCATGTTATTTTTTTAGATATAAGCACAGATAAAACAAAAAAATATTCTGGTGTAAGTCAGGAATTTAATTTACAATTTTCATATATTTCTGTGATATTTATGTGGAATAACTAAATTGGTGGATCACTGTGACAAATATTGACCACAAGTACTCAACATATGAAAGATTTTTAAATGTTTAAATTCAATTTATTTTTGCATGAAGTTCAGGTTGTATTGATGCCAATGGCATGAATTATTGAATAAACAATATACATTTGGGTAGTGGGACACAGCTGGACAAGAACGGTTTCGTACGATCACATCAAGTTACTACCGAGGCGCTCACGGCATAATTGTTGTCTATGATGTCACAGACCAGGTATGAACACTTGTTACAGTAAATCTTGAAGCTGACTCAATATCACCAACTCTTTGCAGGAATCGTTTAACAATGTTAAACAATGGCTTCAAGAAATTGACCGATATGCAAGCGAGAATGTTAACAAATTGCTTGTGGGTAACAAATGTGATTTGACCACAAAAAAAGTTGTTGATTACACGACTGCTAAGGTGGGTACCGGCAAAAATTGTTATTTCTTTCAAGAAGGGTGATGTTGAAAATTCTTTATACTCTAGATTAGTAGTTAAAAGGGTAACATAGGCATTGTCTACCTAAAAGATTCATATATATCATATTTGTTCTTATTATTTTACATAAGCACGCCAAGATTTAAAACTCTGCAGTCATTTTAGTAAGTAAAATTATTTAAAGCGGTGTTATTTAAAGGGTCCTTGAACTACGGAAAGTAAAATAATATTATGGACTTACCTTGTGACCAAACAATACTGTAGCCGACATAATCCTGAATAATCTTATATAAATAATCTGTTTAAATATTCAGTACTTATAGATTATAGAGGACTTTAAACCTACTTTTACACAGTTCCACTAACTCTAGTTCATTTCTGTGTCAACAGTATATTTGTTAAAACCAGTTTATGCACCGAGGTACTAGATAATACGCTGCACATTAATTTTGGTTTCAAATATTATAATTTATAATTTAATTCTTTTATGACTGATTTTCTGCTTTCCTCTACCCATTCCCATCTTTGTTCTATTGAAGTTGTAATAGTCATCAGGGCTCTACATAAAGCTTTTAGAGCACTTGTTCTTTAGGACAAGTTCAGTACCAAATTAACCTGTCGTATTTAGCTTACACTTGTCCCATAAAAAAATGACGATTTAATTTCTCAATTCCCGCCGTTTCAGACCATGTGATTAAACGCACCATTAAAAGATTTTGTAATCAATCCCCAAAAGACGTTCCTTATGAGGGCCAAAAATCAGTAGCGTCGCGCAATATTTACTTGTCCCACGCAATAAATCACCTGTCCTGGACAGGCGGACAAGTGTGTATGTTGAGCCCTGGACTCATTTTAGGGTTTTTGGCGATGTTTCATTCTATAATTATTTAACCATCTGTGCATGTTAATACATATTAGGTAGATTGTACAAGTTAAATCATGTTTAAAAGTTTCTTAACCTCAAATTTTGTACAATTTCTTATTTCGACATTTTGTGTAATATTATGAAAATTTGTGCCAAATACAATTTGTAGTTTTTAGACTGAATTAAACTGAAATGGTCTGTTACTTTAATTCAGACAAAACGGCAAGAAAACCTAATTATTACCAATATAATATGGAGTCCTATTTAATTTGCAGGAATATGCCGACACGCTCAAGATTCCTTTCCTTGAAACGAGTGCAAAGACCGCGAATAATGTCGAACAAGCGTTTATGACAATGGCTGCCGAGATAAAGAATCGAATGGGTCCCGGCACGGCTGCTTCCCCAGGTTGGTTCTTTATTATTGCTCGACTGCAGTACGGTTAATGACCCAAGTGCGGTTGTATATGATTAGTCTGGTAGATTAGTGCGTCGCCTTCTAGCAGTTTCGAAACTGGTCGCTATCTAATTGGTTGTGTTCTTGGGCAAGGCACTTAACAGACATTGCCTCAACCCAGCGGATTATTGGGTTCTACCTAATTGAAAAAAATATGTGAATCATACACTGCAAAAGCTTCTGTAACCCGCAACAGTGGGCATGAGGTGATCTGACATTTGCCCATGTGTTAACCCCCTTGGTTTTTCTACTCACAGGGATAACCATGAATATTCTATCTTACGTTGAATTTGAACCCTCTAAGATACACAGCGTTGTGGACCTTACTTTTTTCTAAACATGCTTTCTTGTGCACCTCTTACTAATGCTTGCACATACCTGACAAATTCTTACTTTTGTCAAATTCAACATTGAATCTAAACCTCGTAACCTACAGGACAAAGCAACAAAGTGGATATATCAAGCAAACCGGTGGATGGGAAGCAGGGCGGCTGCTGCTAACTTCTTCTCCACTTTTTTCCGTTGCATTTATTCGTGATTGGTCGATTTGATGACATGACCAATGATTGCCGAGGAAAACACCGTGTATTATATCGACTACTAATTACCTGGCTCAGTAATCAACATAGGACCTTCTGCTATTAAGAATATATATCTTATTTATTGTTACTATTAGTTTTCACATTGTTGCGCTTGACATATAGTCAAATTCTTTCATGGTGGTTTTACTGTTAATTTGCTTAGTCTAATGCACATTATGCTTCTGTGTACAGTCCAGATGATCCTACCATTGATAACACACGTCAAACTAGTATTAAGTCCACTTGGTTTAGTCGCAAATCTGGGCATTTGGTTAATTGAAAAAAACTTATTGTTGTGTATTGTACATTTTATGCTTTGTATGTTTCTAGATGAATACTTCAGTGAATTTTTCAATTGAAAGATTTTATCCTTTGCTTGATTGGATCCGCAATGTGTCCAGCCATATGTGATGTGTCCCCATAACCCCAATTATTCCTAATCCGTGTTGATCATCGGAAGCAAACCACGTGAAAATAAAACTGAACTGAAATTGCATCATTCTCCCAAAGCAAATGTAACTAACGGTGGTTGACTGATATTGGCAGTGCAGCGGTTTTACCTGGACTTTGCGGTGCTTTCGATTTTGAAGAAAACACATTTTTTTATTTTTCGGCCCTTTTTATTCTGTGTCACAATTGTGACTGGCATGTTGTTAGGTCATTGAGTACAACAGTTGTACAATTTGGTTAAAATTTCCAGCTGGTAGTTTAAATCATAAGGTTAATTGCCAATAACGGGAAAAATGTAAAAAACTGGTCAATTTAGACCCAAGAATATAAGCATGACAGCCATTTTGACAATCTTAAGTGACAAATATTCGTTGACAGCTGATATTTTGGGACTGGTAAAGATGTTATACTTCAAATTGTAAAAAAGATATAAAAATTAAACTAAAAAATGAATATACAGACTCTACATGCCCTCAATACCATATGAAACCCCTTAAAATATTTAATACATAGGGGATATATAATAAACTATAATTGTACATAAAACAGTACACTTTAAACATAGTGAATTACAATGCGACAAAAATCGATTCGGATATCCATGATCAACCGTTTTCCTGGAAATTTGGCTACGCTCAAACTAGAGATCGGTATGCTTTAACACTCCATAATAACAGGAATAAACAATTGAGTTTCATTTCCGCTTGCAGAAACGTATTGCAGACAGTCAAAATGGGTTTTAACATCGTTGGCTAACATATAGTTGACACTATAATATTTTATGACACTTTAGTAAGAACACAAAGGACTGCTTCATGATATAAAATGTTTGTTTATTCAAGGTGCAACAACATTATGATTATTATACAATTACTGCATAAGCTTGCATAGAAGATAGAAATATCAAATAACATCATCGACACGCTCCATGTTCTGGCGACGAGCTTCATCCAGTATTTCCCGAGCTCCCTTACCCAGCAGCAGTAGCGCAAGATCACGACCCAGATGTCCGGCCACTTTCAACAACATGGGGTGGATGAATCGATGACTGGTCGTGATGCTCGCAAACTCACAACAACTCTCAGGATCAACCACCTCCAACTGTGTGGGAGCAATAATCAAACAATGGAGTTGGTGTAAATCTAATTGAAACTACTCTGTACAATTGAAACAATAATGTTGTGTAAAATTAATGAAAAGTACCTTATACAATTAAAATCATACCCTATTACTGCTACGGACCGGTAAAGATTTAATAATTTTACTGAGGACCAGTGAGAGAAATGTTGAATATTTTCATACGAAGCCTTCTAGAAAAAACGTACTAACAAGCGACTTTACAACATCACAAATAGGCTTAACATCATTAAAACAAAGAACTTCTAGTAATTTGCAAAACAAATGAGTGTAAGAAAAACTATGCGACTCGAAAAAACCACTGATCTAAAAAATATAAATCAGGATTGAATGGATAGAAATATTAGAGATGAAAATTGATAAAAAAATGACTACCTTTGGGACATTTCTACATTTTAAATCAACATTGATTTTGTGTGAAGTAATAAATTTGTATGATTGAGCATTGATGACTTACCACATGTTGGTCTTCCACAAGCAATGATGTTTGCATCGTTTCAAGCAGCGATTTGGAGCCGTCCAGATTGAACACAGCTCCCTTCATGTACAGCTGGGTGGGGAGGGGTGAGAATAAATATGTGAATAAATAATTGCCAAAAATTTAAATTTTAAAAAGTGCTCCAATTAGCCAATAAAAGTAATTAATTTGTCTGAGAGATTAGTCTGGTGGGTTAGTGCGTCGCCTTTCAGCCAAATAGTTGCAGGTTCCAAACTGGTTGCTGGCTAGTTGGTTGTGTCCTTGGGCAATGCACTTAACGGACATAGCCTAAACCGCAAGGTAATCCAAAGTTTGCCTGTGTGTTAAACCCCTTGCTTGTCCCATTCACGGGGATAAACATGAATATCCTATCCTGATCAATGAATGGAGAATAAATGTTACCAAACAACAAACTTACTCTTTTTACTTCAAAAATAAAAATAAATCTTTTCTACATGCCACCTTATATATTCAGACACAGACAGTCTTAAACCAATAAATGTGTAATTAAAGGAATTAGCTACATATTGCCTCGTGTATTGGATAGGATTTTCACATTTTATCCTTGTTCAAAACATCGTCCCATTACCTCCGCGTTCTGTTACATGATAGGAGCTATTTTTGAGTGTTGAATATGACTATTAAAGCTGGTAGTAAATGCGATTGTGTTAAAAAGAAGTTATCAATATGAGTGAACAAACCTGGTCATCTTCGATCCAAGAATGAACAGCTTGCGGTACCGAGCAACCTCCTCCCTATGGATTCTCCCGGTTAGTCATACATAGAAATACAACAGATGCTTATTGAGAATACTTATTAGGATAGGATAGGATAGGATAGGATATTCATGTTTATCCCCGTGAATGGGAAAACCAAGGGGGTTATCACACGGGCAATCGTCAGATCACCTCGCGCCCATCGTCGGGTTACCGGAGCTATTGCAGTGTGTTGTATATGATAGACACGTTCCTTCAATTTGGTAGAACCCAATAATCCGCTGGGTTCAGGCAATGTCCGTAAATTGCCTTGCCCAAGGACACAACCGTCTAGCTAGCGACCAGTTACGCACCTGCAACCTTTCGATTGAAAGGCGACGCACTTAACCGCTAGACCATCGGGCCGGACGTTATTAATATCTAAGTGTGGGTGCCGATGACAGTTATTATTACACTAACAATTAGATTACATCAGACCCAGTGCTGAGACACAATAGTGTAGAAAGTAGTTGGGTGGTGATTGAATCCAACATCTGTCCTGTCCCTCTTCTTCATCCCTATCCCCTAGACCAGTACTCCGCAACATTTTTTTAGTCGAGGCACATTTAGAAATGTACTTAATTTGACGGCACATTGCAGTCAAAATTATACAATGTGAGGTCTTCTGACATTTAATATTATATTAGCGGAATGTCTTTTAGGCATAATGTTCAAATTTGCAATAACTAAAATCCCTTTATTTATTAAAAACTGTGTTTAAAAAAATTTCTTATTTTACCGTGGCACACCCAGCATTGTCTTGGAACAGTAGTGTGTCGCGGTACATTGGTTGCGATGCACTACCCTACACCACACAGCCGGACAATTATTTAACCCACCAGTGTTTTAAGGAAAGCTCTTTCAGCCACTGTTCTGATGACGGTATCTTTGTCATGCAGTTGCGCCACCAGTTTGATGCTTTGCATGTCATCTGCACGAGTCTCAATACCAAGCGCTCCCTGCCCAATCGCGTATAAACACTCATCAGTCTGGTGGAAATACAGAAATATCAATGGAATGATTGAAATTAAGTCAATAAAGCAACCGTCTACAAGCCTATTGCTTTAGGTGGCATCAAGGCACCACAATTCAGTCAGTGGTTTTGCTATAAATAATTTAGAAAAAAAACATAATGAATTACAATCTAAATGTGCATCCTTTGTACTTATGATGATCTGAGTATGATTGCCTTATTTTTTTAGATTCAATAATTGTTTTTTTGTTTAAAAACAACCCAAAAATATACAACATATAATAGAATTCTGTTTAATAAAAACAATGCCAGTGTGACTTGTTAACTCTATGTGCATATTCTTATTAATTACAAGCCAACAGATGTTAGTAAAAAACATTGGGATGAATTTATCATATATATTCTGCAATCGACAGTATTGCCAGATACTCAATTTAGCAATCCGACAGAAAATTCTTTAATAGAGATTCCCAACCAAACGCACCGGATCCATTCGAATACAAGAAACAAACAAACATAGCAAACTATACAAAGCCTTCTTACAGTGAGTATGTAGGAGATACGTGGAGACCACCCCATGCGCTTGACTCCTGCGACAGCCAGAATTATCGCAGCGAAGTCGTCTCCATTGTCCAGCTTCCGTAGCCTTGTGTTCAAATTACCTCTCTGATAATTATCAATGTGTTAGTGGTTTGTAGCAAGGAGGACATTTTTGTCTTCCATCATGCTATTAAGGTCAGTGAATCTAATTCATAGCCAGACCTATTACTGATATGTGTCCGAGTAATAAACGATTCCTTTAAAGAATTCAAATGGAATGATTAAAAAATTATAGTGAATAAAGCGATCTAAATATGAGTAAGTGGCACTGCTTCATGTTATAACAATTGTACTTTTTTTCCCACCCACTAAGGTAAACAGGAAGGATCATTATATTAAATAACTTACAATGCTTTTAAACTTGAGGTCGGGGAAAAGTTTCTTAAGTTGCGCAACTCTTCGTAGTGAACTTGTTCCGATGACGCTGTGTAATTGGGAAGGGGGTTACTAAAGTCAATAAAAATTACTAATGTCCGGAAAGGGGGCTACTAATGTAAATCAACTAAAACCAATGTCAAGCTGGTGGAAAATTAATTTTAATTGGCAACATACACGACATCAGTAATTATTGAGACTTGTAATTAAGCGATGAACAATTGGAAATTATCTGCTAGGGGGATTACTATAATGAGGGCCTTACAACTGGAAATTACCAGTAGCACTTCTAATGGCTTCCTTTATTATGTAGTTTTCATTTCCATAAATACGATTATACGTAAAACAGGAAATTAAGGTAAAATTATTATAAGCAGCCAAGAAAAATATTAATGTCAAGATTTAAAGGCAATGAATAAGCGAAGTAGAACCTTGGTTCTTGATGATTTTAAATGGCATAAATCCAATTTTATAATCTATAAAAATAAACTCTTTCATTTTACACTATCTCAATATTATCCACCAATACTAAATTTAAACAAAAAAAACGGGTGTCTCTAATTACTACAGGAGCGCTTGGATCGATCCTAGGAACCCTAACCCTACATTTAATTCTATAGTAATTAGAGGTCCGCAAAACAAATCAAGCATTTTTTAGTTATCTTAAATTTTATATTCGAATAATAAAACAAGATTTCTGAACAACCAATGATCACAGCTCCATATAAAGTCTAACATGACATTTAAAGCTTCTGCCTGTCCATGAGCAAATAAAATTGCTGAAATACTTGTGGTTTTACCCTAGCATAATATTTCCGCATAAAGTAGGCACCTTGCTCAATCAAGCAGAGGGAAACATGTTACCTCACCGTCTTTCCCCAACATTAATCAAGGTTGGTGTAATTTTTACACTATTGTTGACTTTGAAAATTATTTAACTTTCCCGCTGAAATATTATGCTTGAGCAGGATACTAATTAGGGCATTATTATCATTATTCTGGAATATTTTCCAAATCCAATATTGTGACTACTAATCTAGAACATTAATGTCAAAACAAATTAAACCTTCCTGTTGGAAGGTCTTCAAGTCGCTTCCCGTAGTTTGCAGGATGCATAATCACCGCGTCACGTGGGTCTTCACGCCTGCGTGGTGGTAATTTATATTAAAATCTGCATGAGGATAGTCCATATATGTGATATAACATAGGCTACTCTGTAAAACCACCTTGAGCTAGAGCTCTGTTAAACTTTTATAGCAAAAATAAGTAACCAGGTAAAAAACACATAATTGCCTAATTTTTACAGTGGCATATATAATTTGTGTAACATAATAAAAATGGCCCAATACAAGGGTCGACTACCTGTAGGTGTTACATGCTTGTTTTTATTAATTTTATTGTTACTGTAGCTTAATAAGTTCAATACCCATGCATAAGAGATACAAACAAAACACTTAAGTCTTCACATTGTTGTTTTCCATTAATTGTGAAATATCTTTAGTTTTGCGGCTTCCAGTGATTTTAATTTTGTGAAATATCTTTAGTTTTGCGGCTTCCAGTGATTTTTATTTTGTGAAATATCAGTAAAAATGGCTATTTAAGTGCATAAGATTGCTGACCCCTGGCATATGACATGTAAAAATAATTGTGGCTGTTATCAACCACACATAATTTTCTAATATAATTTTTATTTTCACTAAGACTGGGATGGAACCATCCATAGAAACAGTACACACTGACCTGGATACAGCAGATATGGTTAGATTGTTGGGTAGGGTGGATGGCATGTCTTTTAATGAATTGACCACCAAGTCAACTTGCTTTGCAATCAACGCATCTTCCAATTCTTTGGTGAACAAACTTTTTTCTCCTGTCTGTGGTAACATACAATGTTAACAACAGATAGTGATGGTATAGAGTGTAATGTGTGCAAATTGTATTCTTGTCCAACAAATTTTACCAGAAATGTGAACAAAAAATAAGCTTAATCATAATTCTTTAGGGTTATGATCAATCAATATTGGATAGGATATCCATGTTAATGTGAATGATAAAACGCAAGAGGTGTTAACTAACGCCAATTGTCAGATTACTTTGCACCCACCGTTGACTTATCCAAGCAATTTTTATGCATTGTGTATGATTGAGACATACCTTCAATTTGGTATAAACCATCATTATAAGGTATAATCATACCACTATGCATATACTTTGGTAATCCTAGTAAAACAAGTTTACCACTAGCATTACATCTACAAGCATACCTTAGAAAGTGACTTGTCCAAAATCTTGTCACCAATTGTAGCCATTTGTACTGCAAAATAATAATAAATCGCATTAAACTTATGTCATTAACAAACCAACACACATCAACTAACTTATTTCTATTTCCAGAGACTCGTTCATGGTTTTGAGCTGATTAACAACCCAGTTGGTTTGAATCATAGCAAGCTGCAAACAGAAATATCAAGTTATGCTTAAATCATAACTCTATATGTTAAACAAATCTGCATGTTATGGAGGTGTAATTACTGCGGCCATAAAAATGTGATTTTCTACATCATACGCTATATCCTACACGAGGGGTTCCCAACCTTTTTAACCTATGGACTATTTCCAAGCTGACCTAAATACACACGGACTCAAGTCATGGGTGTAAAAAATAGAATTTTCCATAATTTTTTACCGAAAAAAACATTGTTTATACGTTTGTTTGGGCACCCTGTAGTAATTAAAAGCACCCTATCGTACATAGTCGAGCTTATTGTTTATTAGGGCTAATAAGTTCAAATTCAAACCGAAATTAACACAACACGCAAAAAAGTAAACAATTTATTATAAGTTATTTTTATCACAGTAACAATATAAACATTTCGCAGCTTACAGAACATGTGTTTACCCTACCTACAGCCTATTGTTTAAAAAATTTGACTTAACCGGTCTACGTACCTCACTTTTTCTTGTACCCACACGAATTACTCCATTTTTACACATATTTTATTTTAATGTGTAATACAACTGAGACTGATAATAGAAGTGCAAAAAACTGATCGGCAAAGGCAATATAAGTCGAGAAATCAATAGATAACACGCGCTACTTCCAACACAGAAGAATACCGGATACTAGCTATTGTGACTAAGCAAATTTTCTTGACTGTCAGTCATAATAAGCGGTTTAACCTAATCACGGACGACGAACTGTAGTAACTGTTACGTCACAGAAATTTTACATTTATTTTGTTTCGGTATTTTAATAGCGTTCCACTGATATATAGGCCGTTTATATATTTTTTAAAAAATTAGAAAAGGAGGGACGCCACACAGGCAATCGTCGAATTATCCCGTATTCGACAACCCATATTGTCGGGTTTTGTAGGGAATTGAAATGTATTTCGGCCTTTGTGAATGAGGCGTTACTACTGTTTTACTTCGGCCAATGTGTTTTTACAGTTATACGTACAGAAATTTGCCTCGCAGTGGGTTTATTCGCCGCCGACCGGGATAACAAGTGTCCAGTTGCATACCCAAACGTACATGGGCCTCGGTACTCACTTTTATATGGGTTACTTAAATAAAATTTAAGGGTTTACATGGGCCACTCAAAAGTGGACATAAAAGAATATGTTTAGTGTTGCAGACTTTAACTTTAATTGTTCAATACAATTATATGTTGCCCGGCCAAACAGCTTGATTGGTTATTGCATCGCCTCTTAGCCGAAGACTTATAGGTTCGTAACAGGTCGCGAGCAAATCGCTGACTAGTCGAATGTCTTTTTGGGTAAAGGACTCGCCGGATAATGCATATAACAAACTGCAATTTTTCGTCACAGGGTGGACAGATGGTAGCTTTCGACCGGTCATGCCGGCTTAAGAGAGATGAATCATGTTTCTCCATAGGATATGAAAAACAGATAATCGTTAGATTATCTCGTGCCCACAGTCGGGTTGCTGGAGCTGTTATGGTCACGCAGTGTGCTCAATCTGGGATATTAGCCTACTTCGAGGCAAAATTTATGTAATATCTTCGTCTCGTTACCACTCCTAATGCATTGGTTATTCAAGACAACCCGAAAATGGGCGTGACCGCTGTGTGTGGTGATGTGTGGGTATGATAGAATATTAATGTGTATCTTCGTGATTGGAAAAAAAACTAATGGGATTAACACACACAATCGTCAGATCACCTCGCGCCCACCGTCGGGTTACCGGAGCTATTGCGGTGTGTTGTATATGATAGACACGTTCCTTCAATTTGGTAGAATCCATTAATCCGCTGGATTTAAGCAATGTCTGTAAAGTGCCTTGCCCAAGGACACAACCGACTAGCTAGCGACCAGTTTCGCACCTACAACCTTTGGTTTGAAAGGCGGCGGACTTAACCGTTAGACCAACCGGCCAGACTATTGGTTTAAAGTCTTTAACTTCTATATACACGTGGTATGTTGTAATTTAATGAAGGAATATAAATTGTGATGGATTTCCCGCGGAAAACTTAGTTATGCTGTTTTTGTGGTTCCATTTTCCTTAAATATTATTTTTAGGCACAAGATATCGGATCTCAATAAATAAAGGATCGATTTATTTTAAAACGTGTTTCCTTTTTATCATTTTTGTGTCTGTTCCCCCCAAAGTTTGTATGAAATAAAGAGTCGATAGAAATTATCAACATATTAGTAAGTATAACTAAACATTTCACCACGCTTGAATAATTCTTGTTTTTACCAAAGATAAAGCGATTCAGATTCCATTTCACGTTAAATACTACGATTTGAATTACCCAACATGGCCAAACCAAAGTAAATATTTTTCCCGAATAAATTTCTAAAATATTTTCACAAAAAAATGAACATATATATTGTACAATTTAATTCACCATACTGCTCGGCTATTTCGACTTCGCCGAGACTGACTGTAGAACAGGGCAAGATTTAGAGTACTTAACTGCAATAAAATAATGTTACAAATTATTTCAGCACATCTTAACCATACATCTATTTTATTCAAATCCGTCTATATTAACTGGTTGTTATACTATTACTTTGTATCAAATATCCCTTGGGATCTAACATATGAATAATTGACGAGGTTTTCAGCGAAGTGTGGTGTCACTCTAGCACTTGGGTTTATGAGGGAATGAATACACTGTTGAGTGTACAATAGATCGCGCACGACAGGATTCAGCTGTTTCCTATACCTGCCACCGCCTGTGGAGATTTGTTTACGACTTTCTGCTTTAGAGGAGGCCTATAAGCTATCAGTTTGGTTTAGTTTCTTTGATTTTTTGCTTGATTCGAGTAAAAAATATATAGAAAAAATTGAAAACAATCAGGAAAAGGCAGCAAGAATAAAGAGTTTAACCACATCACGACAACTCATTATATAGTTATATAAACAAAGTTCGCTGCGAGTAATCCTAATTATTGTCCCGATTTTCGTACCGGCGATGGGCTCGTCACTAACCGGATTTTAAATCGAATTTGGTATGTGAATGCTAAGGATTTAGCGACATCCACAGCCTTAATAAAAAAAAGTGCTGTGAATCGTGTCATTCTTTGAGGAAAGCCGGATTTAAGAAAAAAATCGGCCGGAAATTGTTGCTCAAGTAGAAAAGAAAATTAGCTCATGCTTCTTACTGAATTAAAGATACTTAGTAATTAGGCTGCTTATATTGATGAAGTGGAAATTATGGTCAACGTTACGCACGCAGGCAAGTGAAATACTTTATGTATTAAGTGAAAAAGTGAGGTTTGTATTTAGCTGAATGATCGCATAAATGCATAAATATGATTCATATAACGATGGCACCCGTTCAAGAATGGTCGCTAGCACTTAACGGTCGTTATATTGACCCAGTGGGTTTATTTGGGGACTTTCGAATGGAAGTTATATTAAATATTTATGGTTGCCATTAAATTGAACTTATAAGCAAATGAACCAACAAAATTAAACCCATAGAAATGAATCTAGGCAATTGAATTACTGGATTAAACCGAATGTATTAAAACGACAACGGATTGAACCTGCACAGTAATGGTCTCAAACTTGTGGGCTTAAGCTCGTGTAATTAATCCTAATAGAAACAATCAGTTGATTTCAAATGTAGCAATAGGTATTTTGACGACTTTCCTTTTTTTATAATGACTGTCGTTTTCCCGTGCCGGCAATAGGATAGAAATATTCATCTTTATCCCCGTGAATGGGAAAACCAAGTGGGTTAACACACGGGCAATCGTCAGATCACCTCGCGCCCATCGTCGGGTTACCGGAGCTATTGCAGTGTGTTGTAGGCCTATATGATAGACACGGTTCTTTAATTTGGTAGAACCCATTAATCCGTTGGGTTCAGGCAATGTCCGTAAAGTGCCTTGCCCAAGGACACAACCGACTACCTAGCAACCAGTTTCGCACCTGCAACCTTTCGATTGAAAGGCGAAGCACTTAACCGTTAGACCAACGGGACGGACGTCAATAAGTTGAACTGTATATGTGGCTACATTACATTACTTCAACGACTCAATTTCATGTTTGCATTTTCTTGCTACAGCTGTTTCTACTGCCGCGGTTGTATTTCTGAGTGTGATAGTAGGAATTACAGCGATCATTGTGGTTTTCTGGATGTTTTTCACCAAGAAAGCTTGCTTTAAACAATGTGGCGGTTGTGATGGATTTTTGGAACCACAGCGACACTCAGCGGATGCTGCTTTAGGTGAGTACAGTTCAGGTTATGCAACGAAAGGTTTGTAGCAGAAATACGAATTGGATTATTTTAGTACATTGTAAGTTTTTTCGCAGGAGTTAACATAAGACGATTTGATAACTGTGCTGATTTAACAATTAACAATTTGTTCTTGAAAAATCTTATTTTGTTAATTGTTTTCGCGGTCACATAACATTTAGTCCATGTCGATTTTTTTCCATCTATTAACGTATTTTACCTCCTACGGTAGACGGTAGCGCGTCTGTACGCCAATCAAAATATTGTGGGGTAGTGTTCTTAGGGCCTTTTTTTTTTTTTTTTTTTTTTTTGACTGAGCTAAGTTTCGAACCCATGATGTGCTCGTCACTTGGACCGTTTTTGTATAGTAGTCGGTATATGGATCGGTCGCGTTAACCATTTGGCTACACGATCGTACCGCCGAGAACGTTGTTAATTTTACAACAGTAGCTAGTTGATCGATTGCCTCCTTGTGTCGATTGCCTCCACTGAGAGAATGTCGTCTAAACGCGGTGACTTAGGATAGGATATCCATGTTTATCCCCGCCGAAGGGAAAACAAAGGGGGTTAACACACGAGCAATCGTCAGATCACCCCGCGCCCATCGTCGGGTTACCGGAGCTATTTTATTGTGTTTTGACACAACCGACTAGCCAGCGACCAGTATCGAACCTGCAACCGCTCGGTTGCAAGTCGTCGCAATAAATCACCATACTAACCGGTAGGGCAAACTGATTGAAATATTAACAGGTAAACGTTTTAATGACGGTGGGCACGAGGTAATCTAGATTGCCTGTGTTATGTCCGATTGGTTAGTCTTAATGGGTTCTACTAACTTAAAGAAACATGTGTATCTTATTCAACACACTGCAATAGCTTCGGTAGCCCGACGTTGGCGCAAAGTGGTTTGCCGATTGCTCATGTGTTAATCTCCTTGGTTGTCTCATTCACTGGGATAAACATGAATATCCTAACCTATCCTATTTGTGTAATAACTTTAGTTTTCCGATGGGCATAAAACCTAAAATATCCTTAGCTTTAATAAAGTGTTTCATAATGTTTCTATAGTTATTTCTAGATTCCCTGAATATTTCCCCGATGACGTCACATAAAAATTCCCACTATTGAATGGGAACGAGCAAAGTCTGGTTTAATTTGTTCTTACAAGGCGAATAGACGTTCGTGGCAACGCGTACGCCTTCGGGCAACTCGCCGTTTTATTATTTTCTCCCTGTAAAACAGTTATCGATAATAGAGAAGAGGTTACTTTATACATGATGTACCTTTATTGAACTGAAATATTTAGCAACATATATTTATTTCTCCTGCGAATTTAAATACTTATAAAATAACATTTACAGAAAGGGAACAATACAATAGATAACTAGTCATTGAGTTAGCTAGTTCTTACTAATAGCCACTAAAAAGCAAACTCATACCATGTATTAGACTCTTTAATACTGGCTTGGCACACTCAATGATTATTAAAAAGAGATTAGTATTCTTATAATAAAAAAGATTATCTTTTTATAATGACTAGCCTTTAATAAAGATTCTAGAATAATTCATGTTATGCCAAACAAAATTTCAAGAATATAAGTGGATAGGGATCATAGGACAGCATTCCAGTACTCTTTATTTGGAAAATGCCTGTGGTGCTAATACTTTGGACTTCTTAACAAAATACCACATGACGTTGCACATTCGGGCTACCAAGTGATTGTGGTGTGTTATTTTCAATATTATATTATATGTATAAATTATGTATATTGTCCTGTACATAAAAATATTGCCATCTTAAACATATTAAATCATTAAGAATGATGAGGTGTATAGGCAAATAACATATTGGTAATCATATGGTTTTATCAATGCCACCTTAACTATATTTTAAAAAAATACATTTTATTTTGTGGTATTGCCTTTTATATATTTGATATCCATACCAATACTTAAAAGTCCAACAATATTGAATTAAATTATTGGAAACCATAGATTATATTTGTAATTTTTTGTTAACCTATTAAACTACTGCTTTCAAGCAACATTAATTAAGTCTTGCTAAACACACAAGCTGCTGGTTTCAATCTTAAAACTTTCCAGCTTTCAGTCCTGCATGCCACACAGGCTTAATTGTTACCTGGTATGCTATTAGTCACGTTGATAAGCAGTATTGTGAACACTTCACGGTTGTTTCATCTATGTACAAGCACTTATTGCTTGGCTGCAATAATTGGATGATTAAATTGTTTCTCGTCCCACTCATTGAATTTGAATGTTTAATGAAATATGTTACCTCAATTAAGCATTGTAATGGTTTGTATTGTGTTTCTGTGGTTAGAATGTAGCCAAGTGTAGACTTAAGAAAATCATATGTTATATTAAGTCTGTTATAATGCAGATGATCATTAAGATTTGCTGTTAGTGGTGAAATATAGTAAGAGTCTAACAGATATACTTGTGGAGTAACTCTTGAAAGATGTAAAGTTCGTGTGAGCCACATCAGCAATGTCCACAGCCATGTGTTGTTTCCATGCATTGTTCGCCCATATGGGCTCTGGTGGTGAGGCATTCTCACGTGATCTTGTGGCTACAGTCAAGAAGGACCACGCCAAGAAAAAGCGAACAAATTCAATCAACTCGAACGACAGCTTAAATGACCCCACATACACGGATGGGTGGGGGGATGAAACCAATCAAGCACGACTTGAGATAACCGTAAAGGAGAACAATGAAAGCCAACCAAGCGTGTCAACGAGGATTAGACAATCTATGCGAAAATTACGAAGCAGTTTGTTAGATTTAAGAGCTTCCACAACAACTGTTAACACAAACAATAGCAACTGTAAGAAATTTAGAGTATAATGATTATATTTAACAAATCAAAAATCGGTCAGTGGATTCCTGCCCCTTAAGAGTAGCTAGATATAATATTAGCCGGACGCTAGTGTATTATGAATTCGCGATTAACCGACATGTGTTGATATCCATTGTTCGCCACAGGAAAAAATAAGAGTTAACCGATCTCGATTCTGTTTATTACTAAAATGGGAGTGGGGGGCCATCCATATATTACTGATGAATAATGGTACATATCCTATATATATTACTTAATGGTATATGTTATTACTGCTTTAGTAACAATTTCAGGGAGCTATAGTGGTCATTTGCTTTCTACTGTACCAGGCTGTATTGCTGTTATAGGTAGTTGTAGTGATTCGAACTACATTTTACATGAATTCCATGTAAAATGTGAAATTTCCCTAATACATGAATCAATATACATGAATTCTATGTTCAAACAGCAAAGTCGTACGACGATTCGGACAGCGACTCATCAAGTGACAGCGAAGAAGAGACATTGAGACAGATGAGGAAAACGATTCGTCATAAAGAGCATTCTTCAGGTAACTATGCGGTGTGTGTGTGTTATGAGCAAACAATCTCTGATGTTTGCTGGGTCCACCCACCTGAACAAACATCAATTCGGTTTCGAACATCGGACTGTAGTAGATATGTTACTTGGTAAATATTGATTACAAAATACCTCCAGATAACATTAGTGGGAGCCACATGAAAACTTCAAAGTCAGATTTGGGACCGCAACCCAAAAGTGCGTCTCCGACCTTAAAAGGAGGTGATTTTTCTTTCTATTTAATCTACTACCACAGCATATTTGAATTACTCCACCTAAACATTTGTACTATGCAATTAAACAATACCCTGTATTTTTATTTCACAAAAATTTGTAATATGATTTTATGGTTGGTTTAATTTGGCTTAAAATTTATTTTTAGGCTCTATTGTTAGAATAAAAAAGAATGGCATAATTAATTAAAGTCAAGAAGACAGAATAAAATGGAAAAACTACAGGAATAGACATGATATAATAAGGAAAAAATGACATGGCCGTAAAACCTTATGTTAGCAAAAAGTAATTTCAACAGAAAAGTTTAAATCAAAATTAATAAATTTGGTAGCAAAGGTGGAGTCTTAAAGTTGACATTCCAAGTTTAACTTTGTTCTATGCAGACAATGAAGTGGTGGGTGTGAACGAGAGTTTCTCATCACAAGATTTGCTCAAATTAGTAAGTGTTCTATGGGTGTGTATACAATGATATTTAACACATTGTCATCATTGTCAGGACAGCGAGAGTCCAGAGTCTGAAGCTGCTCCACCACAAGGTGGGGATGACAAGCAATGGACGATAGATGATACGGGGAGTGTTTATAGCAGGGATATGTCTTCCTCCATGTTGGAGGTAAGGGGACTTGGTGCTTATTGTTCAGAGTGGTAATTATAAATATATCTTATATATTTGGTAGCTGTATATATTTGAGATGTGCTTTTATACTCTTGTCTTGAACACATAAATAGTGTGACTTTGGAAATTGTATATGTGCTGTCTAATATATAAATTGCTTTAAGACACTAAAATGTGATTCTTATGTTATATATATATATATATATATAGATATCATATACGGTACATATTATATATAGATATACATATAATGTTTAGTCACCAAATATGTCAGGAAGACGAGGTGGCAGTGGCAATCGCTGCCAAACCGAAGTCACTGGACGGGGAGAGTATATCGTTATCGATGGACAGTGGCCTCCCAATATCTGCTTGTGGTATGATTGACATCGCCCTGCAATATTCTCTCTCAGATCGGAAACTACAAATCACAATCATTGAGGCCAAGGAATTGCCATCCAAGGACAGAGGAGGGGCCAGCATTATACAGGTAACAGGTTCATTATTATGCAATACACTGTTTATTTGGTGACCAGTAAAGAGCACTTGGTATAATTTCTCAGGTGTAAAGTTAGAAATGTAAATCGCACATTTAGTCATAATGTGAGCTAACATGGACTAGTGTGACTTATCCTGATTACAAAGTGTAGCAAGCTTATCAAACCTTTTTCTTGCTTAATAACAGTAGTAGCCACACTGCAGTAATTTAAGGAATTTTTTGGGTGTCGTGTACTCGTGTCCCTGAGCATTGCTACCAAAAAACACATGCATGCGAACCTGTATACTTTAATATAATGAAGCATTTTGCACATCTCACAAAGCAAGTTTACGCTTACGACATTGCAATCGGATACTTATCCTCGCAGGTCCGTGCGGTGATGCTTCCAGCGAAGAGGAAACGATACAAGACCAAGGTGCAACACATCAATGCACCACGATTTGCAGAGACTTTCAAGATTTCACAAGTCTCACCAGAGGACCTTCGTCGCATGGGGTTAAGACTTCGTTTATATGGGATTGGGAAGGTGCGATACAGCTTTTAGGACACGAATATAAAGCAAGAAGATTAGTTTATTTTTTCGCTCCTTCGTTACACTAAAGAAGAATAGCACAATTATTTCAAGTTGAGGAGGGAAGATAAAACGGAAAAACTACAGTAGTTAAAACACATTAGTGAATAGACACGGTATATTGTGGGAAAATGACATAGCTGTTAAACCTTACACTAATAATAAAAAAAAAAATTGCAACAAATTACAAAGAATAAATCTAAAAAAGATGCTCAAATAAATCTGTGCATGCAAAAATGAGCACACACAAATACCACATATGATATCTTCCAATTACCTTGTGCCCACAGTCATATTGCTTAACTTTGTTGTCTCGCAGATTGTTGCAGTATATTTGATATAACTTCAGTTTTTCTATCCTTTTAATTCAACTGAATTAAGGCATTGTCTGTTAGATGCTTCTAAATACCATGCAGAAAAGAAGTCTAGCCGTATATCATGCCAATTAATCTGTCCATGAACTCTGTTCTAATTCCTGGACTGTTGGCATTTAAATGGAAAATATTATGCATGAGTTATGTGTTTTTGCATAGAATCCTACAACTCCTTTTAAAACTGATGAGAGTTTATGTGGCCAATGTTGACAGGTGCGTGATCGGCTAATTGGAGAGACGACCGTCCGATTTGATGAACTGAACCTCATACGGGAGCCACAACTAACCGTCACCTTGCAGCTGGAACCTCGAACCAATGTTAACGTGAGTACTTCACTGGAATGTGGAGCGAATGGATTCTATATAAATTTGATGCCGGATGTCAATCTATATCAGTGCTTCGCAACCTTTTTTTACCCTAGGCACATTTAGAAACTTAAAAAACACGGTACATTGCCGTCAAAATTGTACAATGGGAATGCTTCTGACAAGCTATATATATTTGATATTATATGAGCGAAGTGTCTGATAGCCGTAATATTTAAATCTGCAAAAGCTAAAACGTTTTTAATTAAAAAAAACCTGTAGTTAAAAAAAATATTTTTATTTTCTGCACATATAGTATTGTCTTGCGGAAAACTGCTTGCGGAGCACTGATCTATAAGAGTATTTTTTGGATTGCCAGTTCCCAAATATTATTCCTTGGCACACATTCTAATGATATTTATCACTATTTCTTTATGATACTTTCTCACTATTTCTTTATGAGCGACTCTCATTGACACTGAGTTTGACTTGTTTCACAGCGTGGAGATAATTACGAGTTAAGTGGCATGAAGGAGTACGTCGACTCCTCATCGGTGGCAACTCTCACCCATGGGGGAAGTCTCCCAGAGATTCTGCTTGCGCTTGCATACAACCAGATGACCGGGAGGTTGTCGGTTGAGGTGGTGAAAGGATCGCACTTTCGAAACCTGGCACTGCCCAAACCACCAGGTACAAATTATTTCAACCTATGAAAAGCAAGAAAATCTATGACTCAATTAGTTTAGCCTATTCATTTTTACAAAATTGGAAAATGAAACATATCACTACAGAGGAATAGGAAAAGACGGATAAACGAACAGTTGATAAACACAGCATTAACAAAAAAGGGGTATGAATAAATAAATATAGCGGACGGGCCACCAAACCTAGAAGAAAAACAATACTATGCAAAACAAAAATGTTGTGGTAAAGCACAACCATTAATGTTGGGGGAGCCGGCTTTGGGAGAGTTTGGTCAGAAAGGGTAGACCAGAGTGAAAAAACCCTAAAATGAAATTCTAGTAATGTTAACACTTTATTCGGTGATGAAAACAATAAATATAAAGGTTTTTTACTGGTCCATGTTGTGCTGCTATGTAATACAATATGTAGACAAAGTTGGTCAAATTAATTGATTTTTTGGAGAATTAATGTTTCATCACCAGAGATTCTAGTTTAGTTTACAAAATGGCTATTTTTGTCTTCAACAAATTATTCTGTTTTCCCAGATACTTTTGTGAAGTTGGTTCTGTTGAACTCGTCATGCCAGGAAATGGCTCAGAGCAAAACAACAGTACGGAGGTCCCAACCAAACCCAGTTTTTAAAGAAACTTTTTATTTTCAGGTGATGATCTTAAAAAAATTGTGAACCGCAGTGTTGCCAGATAATTTGTTGTCAAACTTGCAGTTACAGCATTTCGTAATTTCTGAGTATGTACTAGTGTTGAAATTTAAACTCGGTAGCCTAACATTGCTGAGTCAGCACTAAATGGAATGTGTGACCAAGCACAATGAAAAGTCCACTGGGACTCACCTTGAGCTGGCCTATGTATGAATTATGCAGTGATAATGATTATGTGCTTTCACGCTGTGAACACACCATGCTTCCCTGGGCAGCATAAGTATTCTACCAAAATGTTTTTGGTGGTATGAATATTAGCTAGAAATTCTGACTTGTTTTAATCAATATTTATACTGCAGAAACACATTGCACATACCTAAAAAAACAATACAACCCAGAACATGGCACATGGTGGTTAACTGTGTCATTATCAGACTTGGTCAATACATAAACAACATTTCCAGTGTAATCCCAATATTTTTCATTGGCACATAGAAACTTATTATTTTATTACAATACAATGCAAACGTCCACATAATCACTATTAGTCATCCTTGCTTATATTGGTAAAACTGTTATATCTTCAGCAATGTAAAAGTGGCTAAGTGGCGGTACTTCTAATTACTACAGGATCACTTGGATGGTTAGGGTTCCAAGCACTTGATATAAGTGATCCCTCTGAGCAATCCTGTAGTAATTAGAGGGATATTCAGGTGGTATTCTGACAAATACATGTAATAGACCATTAAAGACACAATAACTTTCATTTTTTGTGATACCATTGGATTCTGCTTGGGTGAATTGTTGCCAGGCTCCAAGGAACAGAAATAGTGTTTGGTCTAAAACATCCTTTAATGTATATTTTAACTTTATTTAAGCACTTAAATCCACAGATTGCATTGTTTCAACTAAGCGAGGTGTCTCTCATGGTCAGTGTGTATTGCTCCAAGACAATCAAGAAGAAAGAGATGTTGGGTTGGATATCACTGGGTCAGAACAGCAGCAGTGAGGCAGATGAGCAACACTGGGTCGAAATGAAAGAAGCAAAAGGCAGCACTGTCAGCAGATGGCACACACTGATTGAATCTTGAACTTTAGTTGCACACCATATTTTTGTACACAAAGCACTTTATTCAGATTGTGTAATAAAGTTTCTCTTCAAGTTTTTGTCATAATAGCTGCTTTGGTATTTAAACCTGACTAACCCAACCAGATAAAGGAGCTGGTGGTTTATATTTTACTTGCCATTTCATGGGATACCCATAACCCAGTATTAAATAACGGCAAATGAAACAAATCACAACACTTGAACAGGAAAAGACGGCAAAACAAACAGTCGTTAAAACACTTTATTAACAAAAGGGGGATATAAATAATGGGAGAATGAAGAAGTTGCTAGTAAGTTGTGTCCTTTAGCCAACGTCTAACCTACATAGACTAAAGAGTTGGGCAAAAATTGTGGTAATGAATTCTGCATGATATACGATGCACTACAATAGGTCTGATAAACCAAGACAGAAGGTAATATGACGATTACCTGTGTTAACACTCGTATTGTACTTATCCTAAAAGATGAACATGGTATCTGATGTTGTATGCCACAATGAGTAAGAAAAGCTTTTGTAATGCGCGATGATAATAGCTGCTAGGACTTCCATCTTATTTATTAACTGGATTAATGTCTTTATAAATAGCTTCGCCATGCAGCCATGCAAAATTTTGTCCGGATGCTATTACTGCCTTAGTCTACATTACACAATAAGCAAACAGCAGACCAGTATTAATGATTGTATTATAAATCCCACAGTTTCACAATTAATCTCTTTGGCAACACATTTAATAATCACTTCAGGAATCACAATTCGTCTCTTGACTTTTCGATATTGTTAGCTTGGTGACCTGTCAGTTTATATTAGTTAGCATTCCCATTTGTGTATACTATTTCTGGTGTATGAAATATGGGTTACCTGCCACATCTGCAAGCAGGTTATCTTGATATCGCTCCAACACCTTTTCCATGTTGGCCTTTATCTCTTGTTGACTGCACCTTCCATCATTATCGCTGTCCAAAGTATCAAATATCCATTGAGCCCCAGCTGTTGAACCTTCATGACTTCGATATTCATTCATGAATGTTTCCTTTGACAGCTCAACTGATGATAATATCAAATTCCTACAAAAGCGAATTAAATGTATTATGGCATTAATTCCGCTCCAGGAACTTGACTTTTAGGTAATTTACATTTTGTTCTTCGATACAGTCAGTTTTACATAGGAATTTAAGTAAATTAACAATTTACACACTGAAATCTCTCTTTATACTTGTCCACTCTCATGTTGTGTTACCCTATCTGTGGAAAAGTTTGATCTTTCAACCCACTATATATATTTTTAAACAAACCATCCATACACTGTATTAGTAACTTAATTGATGTGATAATGTTTTACTGTGACCTTGAATATTGGCTTGGGGCACTTACCTAAAAGCTTACTTGAAATATTGTAATTTCTACAAAAAAATTAAACTGTATATGCATAAAACTCGATTTCCCCTGTGTTAATTAATGATTCAACCAACCACACACAGCTATAACTTCAGTAAATAGACAATTTGTGGAAGGTACCTTATAAGTTTAGGATGAAGATGCAAAAACTCATATTTGTCTGTGTTGGCAGGGTCTGGATCCTTGATATCGGATATTTTCTTGAGAGTGTCAACCGACATGTTGGCCAACAAAGCACAGTCGTAGTACCCACGATGCTCCGGGTCAATAAGCTCCATGATCTGCACACATTACATTTATTAATGTCACTGTTGTTGGGCATAACGTTATACACAGACAGCATGAATAAAGGTCTAAAAATGCTTAGGATTGTTACTGTGCTTTTGTGCGAGATTGGTCTTACAAAATTATTAAAGGCAAAGTAAACAGTGCTGAGCCTTAAATAAACTATTTGTAAATGACCAAGAAATAAATACAATGGAATTTATTTGGAGTCTGATGCCTTTTTTATAGTTTGGTGCTTTTTAAAGTTAATACTAATAACATCACTATTCCACAGTGAATACATAGCATTCAACAAAATTTAAAAATCAACAAAAAATAGAAAACAGAAATAAATGCCAATATATTTATCATTGACAGTGTTTCCAAAAAAAACATTTTTTTCCTAAACAGATATTTATTTAAGATAACTTGACTATAGATCTATGTATGTACTTTGTAAAAAAAAATAAAGTAAGAAGATCATGACATCATACCGCTTGAGCTCTTTGTTTCATTATCTCCACATTTTCCTCTGGGATTTCATATTCATCGCTGTTGAACTCGACGGTTCCTTTGTACTGATCCTCCTCCACCTCCATTCCCGTTAACATCTCCTCCTCGAACATTTCTCCCGTGATCCTCCCTTCTCCTGTCTTGCACATTTGTTCCAGGGACTCCCTGATACCATCCATGTGTTGGAATCATAATCGTTACAATATGTCCGACTGATTAACTTTATTAGTTAGTGCGTAGCCTTTCATTCGAAGATTTGCAGATAAGTAAATGGTCCCTAGCAAGTCAGTTATGCCTTGCACAAGGCACTTAGCGGATAGTACCTGAGCCTAGTGGATTACTGGGTTCTACCAAATTAAATGCACGTTTAAAACTATACACAACACACTGGAATAGCTCTGGTGACCCGACAGTGAGTGCGATGCCTATATGTTAACACCCCTTGCGTTTTCCAAAAATAATA
>CH002980.1:1448391-1460307 GCA_000149265.1 Ciona savignyi | reverse complement strand
CGAAACGAGCCGCACAGAATGCACTGGGGAACAGTGACCTCCTTGGAGAGTGGGTCGGGTAATTGTGACACCATGTACTTGTCATACGGAATGTAGGTGTTGAGAAACCGCCTTATCGAATCCTGTCCCATGCCTTGGTCACCCTCTGGTTTGAAATCTTTCTCGTATTTGCTCTCTAATTTGACCTTTAAGTTAAAGTGGTTAGTTGGCTTATTAGTCACCGCAAGTTTTAGCAGAAATATTTAAAACTAGTACCTTGTCCTTATGGATATATTATGGTATATTAAACTGAAATATTTCATTACACCCTATCCAATTTCCAACCATTTAAATAAACATTAGCTTTCTAATAGTGGATACTTGGCGTGATATCCCACAAAGACTTACACGTAAATCTCCATAATTGTCCATCATGTATTGATCAGTCCACTTCGTTCTTGCCGGCATGTCCAGTGCAGCCCCCCTCAGTAAAGCTGGTTTACCGTGTTGGCAGTATTCCTCCCAAAACTTTTGCGGTGTCGGCATTTCAGCTACAAGAATATTTGTATATTATATTTATATTCACAATGTTGAGTTATCAAAACTTGTGCCGATCTGATGATTGCCCATGTGGTAACCCCCTTGGTTTTCATATTAATGGGGATAAGCATAATTATCCTATCCTGTGTAATAATGCTCCTTGCATTTAGGATCTAGGATAGGATATTCATGATTATCTCTGTGAATGGGAAAACCAAGGGGGTTTACTACAAACAGGTTCAAAACATAATTATCATATAAGCATATACTATTATACTAATATTCAAAATCAATGGATAGGTTCCATCATATAACACATACAGGTTACTGGTAGCTAATCATTAATACAGTATATAATTTAATGCACAGTATACAATACTTACTTAAAATATCAATATGTCCCTCAGAAGGCCTGTGGTAGCCTAGCCATTCATTATGACCTCGAGGCGTCTCAGAAAGCACACCTTGCACCAATATAAAACAAACGTATAACCACATAATTGCTAGTAATGGCTGTATAAATAGATGTTTATTTTACTTGCGCCAGCATTACATATGAGATTTACAATGTACCATATTATTTCCCTTTTCCGTTCACATTAATACATTAAGGCCAAACTGCAGATTTCAAATTATTTTAAATTACAGAACTGTCGTACCCGGCCCGCTGGTCTAACAGTTTAGTGCGTCGCCTTTCAATCGAAAGGTTGCAGGTGCGAAATCTGGTCGCTAGCTAGTCGGTTGTGTCCTTGGGCAAGGCACTTTACGGACATTGCCTGAACCCAGCAGATATATGGGTTCTACCAAATTGAAGGAACGTGTCTATCATATACAACACACGGCAATAGCTCCGCTAACCCGACCGTGGGCACGAGGTCCCATTCACGGGGATAAAGATGAATATCCTATCCTATTCTATCCTGATAAGGTGGAGGTCACGGCCAAAATGGTGATTGGTTCAAATCTTTACCACATTAAGGTAATTAATACTGTGTCAACTCATGAAATACAAATGGATTTATTAAAAACACATAGCAAATTTATAAAACAGACTATTATAGCTCTGGCAGTCCTAATTTGAACAAGAGGTGATAAATATAGGTATCCTATCCTAGAAATTAACCTAAAAAGATATCGAATCGAAATACTGACTTTTAAAACTGTTATTGCTAAATCCCTTTTTTTTATATGGTAATAAACCTTAAGTGTCGTCCTTACTGGTTGCTTTGTCTATCTACACCCAACAGCCATAAAAGTTACAATCCCATTCGGCCATTCTTTAGATTTTTACGGCCAAGACAACAAATTTACAATGGCGTAAGTTAACGTCTATCTCGAGTTGGTTAGCTATCCTTTCCTGTTTCTTTGCTGATAAAAAATTGGTATTCTAAATAAATGATAAAATGTAAAATCACCCACCAATCTGATTAAAATTATGACGAAAATGTGTCGGTGATTTACGACCTGGGGAATTCCCGATTTTTTGTGTCCGATGTTTTCCGATTTCTTAAGAACTAAAAAGGACATTCGCTTCAAATTTCAAAGAAAGTGGAAAAAGCATGAAACAAAACTGTAACATATATTTTGTACTAAAATACCCCAGTTTGTCACGAAAAAAATCTTTTTTTATTAAAAAATAGACTATTTTAATACACGATTACCACATTTTAAAACAGCTAGTCACTCAAACCGGCATAAATTGATAAGATAATTTCAATACGAACGTACATACCGGGATAAAGTAGGCATCAAAGTCAAACTTCAAGAGGTTTTTAGTGTTTGTGTAATAAATGTGGAGCGGTATGTTTAGTCGTATGTAAATAAAAATGAATTTCCCAAACCTATATTAAATATGTGATTGTTTTTTTTTTAATTTTCAATGCGAAATCGAAAAAAATAGTTTACTCGAGTTGATCATTTTAGAGAGCATTTTCTTAGTTTTTATCGTTAATTATTGTATACCAACGTGAATACTTCATTCAGAAATCATGGATAACAAGTTTGGATTGGTAACGTATTGCAGCTTTTAACGAAACAGTTTTAAATGGTATCGTTGGCCAGTCTTTACGAACATATAAAATGGGAATTATTTAAAGCCGAATTCTTACGCAAAATAGCATTTTAAAACTAGTTCACAGTAATCGAACTACGCTTTTCTGTCAAACGGTAAGTTCAATCTTTTAGAAAGTCAATGGTCTGCAGTCAGACGAGAGGTTTTAATAAAACTATTAACTAGTCAACCCGGGTTAATCAGACGTTTAACTCTGTGATAACGCCATGTGCGTTTACCTATTTACGGTATAAAACAGGAGTATCTAACGGTTATGGTCTAGGACTACGGATACACTTGCTATATATCTAAACTTCGTTCGCACTACTTTATCTACAAATAGTTATAACGCCCTGTAATTCAGAATCATCACCAAACCTTACAATACATATAATGCCTTCTACGAATCTTTATGAACCAAGTGTCGGGTTGACACACCAGATGGTGGAATGATTAAGGAAGTAATGTATTGGGAGAGGAAGTCACGCGAACTACGTGCCGCTGTACACGCCACGCTAACTTTATTTAAATAGGTTTATCCAGCGACAAAGATCCAATATGTCCAGAGCGTTCTAAAGTCCAGCTTGTTCAATCACACGTCTCTGAAATAACAATTTATTACAAGTTAAATTGTGGTGACAACATCAAAAAACAACGATTTTTCCCTTTCTTTCATAAAAAGCGAAGCAAATTTCTCTGATCGTTGTATACGTTGTTGTGGACGCCAATGACGTATATGTAAGTAAAATAGATTTCGCAGATCATAGGAAACTGCTGTGGTTGTTTCACAGACCATATTTCACTGCTGTTGTTATATTGCAGTGTTTTATTATGTGGTGTTTAGAAAGCCAATTATCCATCACCCAAAGGTTGTAGGTTCGAAACTGGTGGCTAACTAGTCAGTTGTGTCCTTGTACCAATACATACCACACTGCAATAGTTTTGGCAACTAAACCATGGCATGAGTTATCAGTCAATAACTGTGGATAAATCCATCAATGTTCTATATCTACTATGATAGAAATGACGTTTATCCAAACCTTAATGGGATCCAATTTATTGAATATAGTCGACCCAATAGTTCTGAGAGCAACCAACGGTTCAAAATCACTTGAATATAACCTCTTGAGGACATCCACAGCCATTACTATTGGAAGGTTACCAAGTTGCCTCGAAGACTCGTAGCCAAGAAGAACAGACAAAGAACCTAATGAAATATAAACCAATCTGAGTTTTTTCTTTGCATTGTTAAAGTGTAGTAGTGATAATAGCCTAGGACTGCACACTATCTCATACAACAGCATTGTGTCTCAACTTCCAAGAAAAAGTACTTGGTAACTGTTGCTTCGATTTAAAGGCATTAAAGGGACTAGAGTTGTCAAATTATGTAGCAGGTCTGATAACTGTGTGGTCAAGCAATACCTGCATCCTGTCCATTGTACTTTGCATTTTCTATCACCTTTAACAACCCCTGCACATCCCGGAACCCCAAGTTGACCCCTTGACCAGCGAGTGGGTGGATCCTGTGGTACATTGTGTCAACCCAAAGCACACATCATCATCCTATGACACATACCTGTGCACAGCATCTCCAATAAATGCCACCCGTGATCTCACATACTGGTTGGAGTGCGACAAGCCGAGTGGGAACTTCAACGGAGCTCCTTCTACAGAGTTGATGGTTGGAGGGTATTGCATGGCAGATGTGCTGCTGTGTTCTAAACAAGCAACAAAGAAAGGATTTATGTCTTCACTCGTTAGTCTAGTGCAGGGATCGGCAATCTTTTAGACTGAAATAGCTATTTTAACCGATATTAAACTAAAAATCACTAAGAGTGGCAAAACTATTTTCGTAATAAAAGGAAAATAACTATGGGAATAAAGAGGCAAGTGTTCTTCTGTTTGTTTGGCTAATTAATTGGTATTAAACTTATTAGGCGGTCGCTACATTAGCAATAAAATTAATAAGCACCGCATCACACGAATAAAAAGGCGGCATGCGGGTCTGGAGCCGCAGGTTGCCGACGGCTGGTTCAGTAGTTAAGGTCGGTATTCCTAACCAGCCTTAACGCTATGTTTATGCAAGTAGGGTCCCTTATCACACTTGTGTATATAATTTGATTATGTAAGCAGTAACTAATGGATACCGAGTTATCAACACAAATTTGCCATGTTTACACACAACAATCATATTTAAAGCTTAGACTTCAATTGATTTAAAGTGCTTCGTTTGATCACTATACCTTAAACATTTACAAGTTATTTTAAAGGACTAGTTTAAAATAGTTTAAATCCCAAAAGATTCTGACTAAAAGTCGAAAAACTAACTGATTGAAAATAATTGGAAACATTTTTAAAGACATCTTGCATAGAAGTTTAATAAAATAAAAGTGGGTAATATTGCCACCTGGTGATAAGATGTCAAGGAGATTTTGAGTGAGTTCCTTTAAAGTTTCAATGGAATTGCTTTGTGGGTATTCTTGCCACTGTATGAAGAACTTTTTATTTGTTTTATGGCAAAAACAATCAGTGGGGAAAGCAAATAAGTAAATCTACACTGTTTTACTTATTTTATGAGTATGAATGTTGACTGTAGGTAAGCATTACTGAGTAAACACAAAATTGATAGTGATAGTCAATCCCCAAATGACATAAAGGCCAAGAGTATGCAGCATGCTTACAAAGAAACACCTGGCTTGTGTATATGTTTATTTTTCAATTGGTTAACATGATCTGTTGGACAATGGTAAAAAAGGCAGGCGTGAGGTAAACTGGTCACCCACTTGATAACTATCCCTGGTGTTTTGATTCAAAAGGATAAAACATAAATATTACATCTTAACTTCTAATACATCTCTTGTACAAAGCAAGCTGAGTAGGACTTACAAAGGCATTGTTGACTTCAAACACAAAATCTTGGGGTGGTAATTTGCATAATTTCTCGGCGTGGTCATGTGATGTGCTCCACACCAATGAGCATGTGTTGTTATCTAGTGGTAACAATGCTATTGGACCTGGAATGTTTAATCGGTTTGTATTACAATATATTCCGACTGAATGATCAGGTAGTTTATGGGTTATACATTCCCACCACTACTCAGTGTTATATCCATCAAAGTCTCTTACTCTATAATGTCTAAATTCAATGAATTCAAATGAATTTCATCCCCAGTCGGGTTACAGCAACTGTTCGGCAAATTGCGAGTTCATTTTAAATGTCCAAACTGGGATTAACTGGATCGAGACAATATTAGTTATGTAGCTTGGCTTATAGTAGCCAAGGGACTGTAGAGCTGTCAGGTATAATCTTAATTGGGGTAATCCAAATTTTGTAACAAAAATTAAGAAAAGCCTTTTTTTGTGATGAATGTTCTAAACTCATCCTGTAAACTTTCATTTCCGTTAAATAAGGTATAGAGGTTGCTCTGACTGTCCTCCATTCCCTATATGTCGCAATACCAGAAATCTAAATTGCCTTGTTTGCAACCACAGTAAAAGATCAAAGAATTTCAATTACCCGATGGCAAAAATCTCTGCCACGCCACAATATTGTTGGTTGCTTCAGAGCTTTTTAACGTAGCAACCACTGCAGATTGCTCGTATTCCCATTTTACTCGCTCCATATTCAAACATTTTGCTACGAAGGAATTTGCACCATCAGCTCCGATCTGTAACAGTTTGGTTAGAATTTAAAATAGTTGTGTTTGTGCCAATAATGAAGAAGTGGTGGTTATGTGGTGCTCGTAAGACTTCGAACATATTAAATCTGTTGGAATGTAGATGTCCTCGGGTGTACGATACAGCATGATATTTATATTTACAACTTGAGTATTATTTATTTCACAGAAACAGACATGACTCATTATTTATTCCACAGAAACAAACATGACTATGAGTTGATCAGCTAGCTCGTTTAATGAAAGCAGTAGTGTGACAGTTGCAAGAAAATCTTGCCATGGCTAAACTAGAAATCCATTATGTCAAGCTAGTAGCGGTCATTCTGTTATGTGTTATATCCAAGTTTAGCTTTTGTATCACCCATTTAATCATTGGGTTCAAGCAAGGTTTATTAAATGCATTTTTACCTAGACAACTTTACAAAGTTATTGGCTTTAACTTTGCAGATGTGTGCTAATTACAAGTACCAGATAACAAGGTGGCTACCAGTAGGTTTGTGGTGAGAATAGAACCATCGGACAGTTCTACTTCTGTGGTTGGTATGGGAAGTCGTTTATCTTCCATTGTGTTAACATTCGGTGGATTGCAGGTTGCTATCCGTGTGTTGTACTTCACCGACACATTATCGTTCAATTCATCCGATATCACTTGGGTGAGGCTGGATAATAGGAGTTGGTTCTCCACAATCCAACACAGCGGGTCCGACATGTTGTTTCTATTGAAGTCTGTTACGGCATCTGAACAAGCATCCCACACCTGAAGGAATGGAGATTATAAAGATGATATGATAGCTACACATGAAACAACATGCTCATTGGTGATAGATGAATCTCAAGTCACATTTATGTTGCTGGATTTACTGTGTTTGGATAATCTTACAGAACTTCCAAATTAGATGCCATGTTAATAATCAAACATTTATGTCACATTTTTCCAAACATTTAGAGTAGTGCTCCGCAACCTTTTTCTACTGGAGGCACATTTAGAATTTTACTAAATTTGACGGCACATTGCAATAAAAATTGCACAATGGAAGCTCTTCTGAAAAGCTGTCACATACATTTGATACTATACTAGCAAAGTGTCTTGCAGCACACTGGTTGCAGAGCACTGATTTATAAAGACTGGTATCGGTTTCATTCATGACCACGATTATAGGTAACTTTTAATAAAAAATAAAGGGTTACAAAAACACCTGCATTCGCTTGACAGAACATTTTCTTGGTATTCTCTCCCAACAGTTGATATCGGATAGAAACTGCATGTTGCCCGGGGAAATAGCGCACACCCGGTTGCTGTGTGCAGCAGGTGGGTTTGTCAACACATCTCCTTGCACCTGTGGACCTCCTTCAAGCACCAACACTTTGCTGTTCTGCATGTATGAGCTCTTACCTGTGCAAAAATAAACTTGGTTTAAAAATTCAACCATTAGCTAAACGCTTTTAGCAAGACACAGAATTAATTAGACTATTTCTCAGTCACATTTTCTGACATGTTGTGGAATAAATAACCTTTTATATTTTTGGTCGCAAGTGTTCTTATTTTTACCATCAGAATTTATGCTACAGTGCAACCATCTTATAGGATTGTGTGGATTTTGCAGCATTATTGAGATGTTTTAAAAAAAACAAGTTATTCCATTTTAAATCAGCTTTTTAACATAAAAAATACAGGGTGTCCCAAAAAAATGACACTATTTTAAAATCACACATTGAAACCGGTGAATTCCAGAAACTCAATAAGCACATGTGTTGTACTGTTGACAACGCGTAAATGACAATATATTTTAAAATAAATTATGTCAACTCATATGCCTGTTAAATTTCATTGATTTTGAGTTCATACTTTTTAGGATATTTGCATCTAAATTGGTGTCATTTTTTTGGGAGACCCTGTACATACCGACTGTGTACAGAGTGAATACGAATTCAAACCAACCTAAAGCACATGCCATAGAAGCACCAACCATACCCCCTCCTACTATTATGATGTCATAGTGGCATTCCTTATCAGATTGAGATGTCATCAATCGTGTCGCTGTTTTCGTTACATTGCCTCTCCATCCAACTCGCAAGCAATATTGTTTTAACATCGTACAACGTTAATATATCAGTTTTGCCACTCTTAATATTTTAACCACCATGTATTTAAGCTACCGATATTAAAATTCTCTAAAAATTCAAAATTCATACTCGAAAATACATATATCAGATTATACAAATGACTAAGTTGATTAAATATTTCAGCACTGTCACAATTTGGTAACAATGTATGAAAATATTTCTAATCCATTCCAAACACTTAGCATTTCCTCAAATCTGACTTCAGTATGTTCAGCTTGCAGATCGGGAAGTCTTACTTCAGGTGGATCGGTTGTGATTTGAACCAGACACCCTCCAGGTTTAAGCACTCGAAGCACCTCATTCAGCATGTGACGAGCCATGTCCTGTCCACCGGGTTGCCGAAGAACGGAGTCGTACGTACCTTTGTCAACCACAACATCGACGCTCCTTGTATCGAATGGGAGTTGCTCGCAAATATTCCCCACAACACACGTCATATTTGCGCAGGGAAACCGCCGACGAAGGACCCTCAAACACGACTCCACCCCATCCACACAGTACACGTCGGTTGATGGGAAATCCAGCACAATCCGAGGCCCCACACTTGACACACCACACCCAAGATCAATAACACATGAATGTTCTTTGATAATGTTGCTCAACAAATACTTCATGTCTTCATACTCAACAAACCAATCCTTCACTACAGAATCTTCTTCCGAGTTATAAAACGTGTCCCATGTGTTTAGAAGGCCCAATTGTTTATTAAAATTTTCTTGGTATTTCAAGCTAGTATTGTAATTCATTAAAACGTTATTTGCATTCAACTGGTTCGTTTTGTTCAATGGCCCGTTTACACAAGCTTCCACTGCTTTGCCTATATCAAGTGAAGGAAACAGGAGTTGGATCTCGCGGTTGGCAGATTCCACTGAGTCAGATCCATGGACTGAGTTACGGGTGTCGGTGAGTCCCAGTTCACCTCGTATTGTATTCGGTTGGGTGAACCGAGTTCGAAAAACCTTTGTTTCTCCAATTAATCCTCTCCACTCACTGATCGCATTCTGCTTAGCAATTGCCATGGCAACGATTGGACCACTTGTTGTGCTCTCTAGCAGTCTCCGGTGGAAAAAGCGTCCAACATGAGGAGCATAGAAATCTTGAACTTCCTTCTTTAACAAGCGCTTCCTTAGGTGCCCAAGGATTATAAACCCACGGTCCAATATCAGTTGTGTGATTCTCTTAGTAGCCCATGCGTTAGCTGCAATATCAGGCTTTATCAACGCAAGGGTGGCTTCTACTGACTTATGACAGGATAATGCCATTGTTTTTGGATCAGCTCTGCAAACTGCAGAAAATTGGTATGACAGAACGATGAGTTGTTTGTGTTGAATAGCTCGGTGATAATATGTCGGCCCTTCAGCTGAAAGGTTGCGAGATGGAAACCAGCTGCTTGCTGGTAACTTCAGTCTTTACTTGAAGCTATTTAAATAATGGATTATGACAAAAATGTCTCATTATTAACCAGCTAAGGGAACATGGTATAGCGTTCAAATCACTTGCAATTATTTACCTTCAGTTATAAACATATACTTCCTATCCTAGTTGTTAACCACATTATTAATACAAGATTATAATAAATTTTAAACATTGATATTGCTGTATTGTTCAGATGCAAAATAAAATCTATATTGTTAAATATAAATAGTTTTTAATGATACTTAAGTTAAGGTTAAACTGTAACATTTCATCAATTTAGGCTCATGGCCAGATTAAGCTTGCGTAAACATGGGAGTTCATGACTAGGTTCATCATTTCTACTAAAATTAGAAAGCAGTACAAAAATAAGAATGTTTTAGGTTTTTTTTATACATTCAAATTGCATTGAAATGTGAATGTCAGTCAGGCCGAATAGCTTAGTACTTTATCATTTAGGGTTGTAGGTTTGAAACTGATTGATAGCAAGTTGGTTAGCTTAGACAAAGCAAATTCTACTAAAACTAAAGGGATGTCCCAATCATATTTAACACATTACAACAGCTCTGGTAACCCAACGGTGGGCACGAGGTAACATAACGCTTAGCCATGTGTTAACCCCCATACGTTTTTACGTTTTCTCATTCACCTGGCTAAAACATAATCGCATGCATAAATACACATGTCCTCAACTTGCATGCATAATTTTGCATGGTCGTTAAATGTGTGTCTTTGTGTGAAAATATAGAGCTTTAAATGACATTTTACACATTTTTCATTTCAATTGTAACCACAGTTACGACACAGGAAATCCTTACACGACCTCTCGCCCGCTATTGGGTTAATGAAGCTATTGCAGTGTGTTGTAGCCATAAATGTTAGAAAGGTGTATATTATTTTAGTTCACCACATTAAAACCGGCTGCTGGTTTCGAGCCGACTCAGACACACCATAAGTTTAGACTCACTATATTGCACACTGCGGAAATATAAAAAATGCGACTTGGTTTTAAAAACTAAAACTTGCAATCCCATAAGGATTGTATTTAATTCTAAACACGAATGTTAAGTAACAAAATAGAGAAAATGAAAGCGGGAATAACTTCAGGCTGACGAAAATCTTCTGCTTCCAAATTATCACTTCTTTGAAGTTATAGTTTCGCTACAGGTGATTCCCCATGAAATGCTTTATAGAAATCCTACAAAATGACTTGTAAAGCCTGTATGGAAAAGTTCGTCGATTGTGGCAACAGGGGTTAAATTTTTTTAGTGCCACCTGTCAGTATCGGTGACATCTGTCACTGACACCCTTGACTGTCACCAAATTTACTGACAGATGACACCTGCTTTAGCGCCACCTGCCGGAAAAATCTGGGTGTCAGTAAATTTGGGTGTCAGTAAATCTGGGTGTCAGTAAAATCGCGGCTGTCAGTGCTCAGTTTCAGAAGCTTTTAATGGACAGCAAAATAAGTTTGGCAATTGGTTAGATCATTTTAGCTTATTATGGAGGTTTTGTTTTAAGTCAGTATGTTTTTTTGTGCTTTGTCAATAATGTACGGCCGATTAGCTCGTCAGTAGCGCGACGGACCTAAATGTTTTTAAATCGAAACCAGTCGCAGAGGAGACTAGTCCGTTATCATAACACTGCAGTCTGCAATAGCTTGAAAGGGAAAGAAAAGCGAAATGGGAAAAGAATATAACTTATACCATTAACTTACTTAATAAGTTTTAATATCATTTTTTGTATATAAAGAAAGAAATTTTATTAGATTTGCAAAAGGAGGTGGATTATACATATTAGCAGTATGTGTATGATGTTTTACTAATCGCTCCAAATAATTAAGTTCTAAGTATTCTTTTAAACTAGACATAGTGTGTCTCACTTGTCCCCATAAACTGCAAAACACCAACTATTGTGGTTTGCAGTGAATCATCGGGCTGTGATCCACCATGTCACCCAGTATGGAAAGTACGGCGGCTGCACACTCAAGTTTTTTCCTGCGTCTTTGCACACTTGGGTAATTTCACACACGCCCGCGAGCTGGCAAACAGGTAATTGTTTCTTTATACTGAGCGGACGCTCGGCTCCCTAGCTTATTCGAGAAACACAGCAACGGTGCGCCAGCTCGTGAGC
>CH002980.1:1408977-1434177 GCA_000149265.1 Ciona savignyi | reverse complement strand
TTCCTACATAGAGTGAAATGCTGGCTACATATGCTGCCGCTATGACTATGTTGAGCAACTGGTATCACCACATCATGCCACGTGATGAGGTGTCACATGATATGAACGATGTAATCACTTGCATCCTGCAACCACTTGCTCCTATCATCATACGTGAATATTGTGCATGGTAAGTAAAGGGAATATAAGTATCATTTGTATCACGATGATAAGGATTGGATTTAGTGAAGTTGCCTATAGAGCAAATACAGGGAGGATTATAATTGATCATGGCTTTATAAAGGTAATGTTGGGTTCAACATACCGATTAATCTGGTGATTAAGTGTGTTGCCTTTCAATCGAAAGATTGCAGGTACGAAATTGGTCCCTAGCTAGTCAGTTATGTCCTTGGTCAAGGCACTGACATTGACTAAACCAAGAAGAATAATGGGTTTACCAAATTGAAGAAACATGTGAATGATACACAATACACTACAAAAGCTTCGGTGGGCGCAAGGTAATCTGACGATTGCCTGTGTGTCAACCCCATTGGATTTCCAATTCACGGAGATAAACATGATTATCATATCATAATTATTAAAGTAGAAACTATTCGTGACATAAAATTAAATTTGTGTTTTAACAAAAATGATATATTGGACTTAACTAAAAAAGCAAATAAATTTATGTGGCAGACAGATGATTTTAAAAGATCAGCTCCCAATTCTTCGCACTAAACAAAAGATATATATATTCCAGCTCCCTGTCACCCCCTACCACCCCCCGTATGACACCCCCATCTCTCCCCTCACTGCAAATACATGTGGATGATGTTGGTGAGTTGACCAGATTCACATCCAGCCACATTCTGCTGCATTCCTACATGAGGCTGGTTTACCACGCAACTCGGTCAGTGGTTAAGTGTCTTATGTATTGTGTTGTACATTTGTTAAGGGTTATCTTCAAAAGTCATAAACATATAACCAATTTGTATACTTTTACGCCTCATCCATAAAATAAAATAAGATTAGACATTAAACCGGTATGTGGTAAGAAAGAATAAAAATGTATATCCTAATCTTTATCTAACAAAAACCAAATAAATGCGTAATGGCAATATTAATATTTAGATGTTTTAGAAATATAAGTTATTTTGAATAAATTATGAAGATGAACCATTGGGATACATATGAAAAATACAAAATTGCATCTTGCAGAATTCATGGGAAGAGCGATTTCTTGGAGGAGTTCCTGATTAAAATCATTGAGATCGATTTCGTGAAAGTCGAACAAAATCACCTTCATTCACTCCTTTTTTCATTACTACCACGAACGTTGTCCTGGCTGATCAAATCCTACTTGTTGATGGTTAGTTGTGATTGATGATGATGCTTTTCCTCGTGATGGCCGTTTTTTTCTGTTTTTTTTTTAAATTACACCAAATAGAGCAACAGATAATCGTTAGTTGTAAAGTTTGCGGAATGTATATGGTATGTGTGGCTGGTTAATTCTAGCGAAGGGGCTTTTAGGTAAATATTGCAGAATGCAATCAACTGTAAATTAATACATAGTGTTTTTGAACAAACCTAAAGAATGTTGCTTAAACTCAGGGAAATAATGGACAAATTTATTATCGTATACATTATACGACGAGAAGTCCAGTGACCCACTTACTGATAACACCTTCCTCCTGCATTATTTTGCTACTGGTGACTGGTGAATAATTTTCTTTATACCTTACATTTTTCTGTTGAAATGTAATTCTTCGAATATTGCGTGTTCGTATGGGTTACATTTGTTGAATGAACAAGATTTAGCGCCAATATTGGTTCTATATGGGCCCTAACCTAATTTTGAACTATATGGGCAGTGCTTTTTACAGCTGCTGCCTATATTAATCTAATGGATTGAGGCAGCATCCATAAATTGCGTAATCAAGGGAATGTAGTTATACACTATTACAACCAGGTGCGACAGAGCACACCGTTACAGTCAAAATGTGGTGAGATACACAGAATATCCTTCTTCACCTTTAACTCACTCTTCTCTGGAGATGAGCATTTAGCGAGGGATCTTCTACGCAATGTCCTCTTCGAACCTCGGTTGATGAGGTCGGTATTCGTTCGTCCATTGGGAAAAATTGTCAGTGAAGGATAACTGGCAATGAGTTTGAGTTGCACCTGAGTTTTAACGACCCATTATTCTGATGGTTAAGTGCGTCTCCTTTCAGCCAAAGGGTTGCAGATTTGAAACCGGTCGCTAGCTAATTGTTTGCGTCCTTGGGAAAGGCACTTATCAGACATTGCATGAACCCAGCGGATTAATGGGCTCTACTAAATTAAAGGAAAGTCTAAATCAGAAACAACACACCCTATATTGTCGATTTGTCATAACATCTTTCCACAGGGATGTCCAGAGTGAAATACATGAAACGAACAACAAACCGCTTGAAGTCTTCCTACCCCCCATACAACGGGTATACGAAAGCTCACTCACTCTGCCACCAAAACAACTTGCGCAATCCCAAGCTTGGTGGGTTGATTGATTTTGATATTCATGTTTATTCTTGTAAATGGAAAAACCAAGGGGGTTAACACACGGGCAATCGCCAGATTACCTTGAGCCCACCGTTGGTTACCGGAGCTATTGCAGTGAGTTGTGTATGATTCACATGTTTTTATAATTTAGTAGAACCCATTAGTCCACTGAGTTAAGGCAATGTCTGTTAAGTGCCATGCCTAAGTACTCAACCTACTTGCTAGCGATCAGTTTCGTACCTTTCGTACCTGGAACCCATCGGCTGAAAGGCCACAGAGTAACCCACCAGACTAATCTGTAAGACTTTTCACTTTAATACCTCCAGCAGTTAGGCAGTGGGCACAAACTGTCCACCTGTGCATTAAGCTTGACATCAAGCTAATGTTACACATGGAATCTGCAGGTGCACACAAGATGCAAAGGAGATTGAGACATTGTTCCAAGAGTACGATTTATCTCCGATAGTTCCAGTTGATTGGCCGTTTATTCCTTTGTTACAGTTCTATGACATCGCTATAAGAAGGTAGTAAAATAATTATTTTTATAAACAAAAACATTGTACCCTAAAAGGCCTACATAAAATGTTAATTTTAACCCGTCGTAATACAAGATAAAGTTTACACCCTCCACAGAAGCGATGAAGAGAACGTAGCCAACTCTGAGATCATACTAGCATTCACAAAGGAATCGCTAAGCTTCATATATACTTTGGGGAAGTTGCGACCACAGTTGATCAGCATGATTCCTACAGCTGCCAAATTAGTTCGTCTAATGTGTGTCTTTTTGGCCGGTAAGCCCCGTGTTCTAAAAACCAACTTGGTATCACGATTAATGAAGTAAATGAAGGTTCTAGTTTTAATCACCATTCAGTCCTTAAAACCATATAGCTGCATTTATTTAACTTGTTGGACAAATCTTAGCCAGTTTTTACATTTAAATTCTTCTCTATGTGGTTGTTTCCTTGGACATAACGAATATTACCTTGATCAAGTCGGTTCAAAAGCTCAATTGATATCAAACTTACCATACAGTTTAATCTCTGACAACCCGGCTTTGACATAATGACTGTTTTACCCTTTCCCAGGAAATGAACTGTTTCTTGACGAAATTGTCCAAGTCTTATTAAATAAGCTGTTAAAGTTATTTATTGATGGAAAGTCAGTAAAACATCTTGATTTTGAACAAGATATACCAGGAATCACTTCATTTTATGATTTGTAAGTTATTTAAATATTAAGGATGTATAGGATAGTATATCAGGGGTAACAGCACATGCCATTTCCCCCATCAGTATTATGGTTACATTTTCAATGCACACTTCTTCATGTGCGTTTTTAAAATACTTAAACACAATATATATAGGGAAATTATAATTTTCTATTCAATAAATATACAAAATGTATTTGTTTACCATGTTCAGTGAAATTGGTGAAGTTAAAAGAATACAATATTAGTTTTTTTTATTCATGTCTGTATATTTAAGAATTTTTTGCATAATGTATTTTTTCCAATTTTCTGCCTAATGTATTTTTTAATCAGTATTGTGTAAATAACGATCGATCATGATTAATTTCCAGTCCACACAGTTAAATGCATTTGTGTCCCTGGATAACACATTACAAAGTTGTGCCTAATCCAGTATCCTTGGGCAAGGCACTAAACGGACGTTGCTTGATAACAGTGGATGAAACAAAAACTACAGCAATGAATCCATTCCGGACAGCAGTGCAAAAGTATTTTTTAGTTTTTTTTCCATTTTTGGTCCCCAGTATTAAATTAAATAAGTAACATGGTAAGTCCTGTTATTTATAGCACCGGTACACCCAGTGATAATGTGTTCCATTCATTGATTTAAAACAACCCATGTTTCACAGTTATATATCACTACTGGAGCAATTTGCTGCAGTATCATTCGGAAACTCCACATTTTCAACCTTCATTCTTCTACCAATGGTGGCAAGGTCTAGCCCCCAACTTAAACTTGCTCTGTGGAGCGAACGTAGTGAAGCACTTGCTTCAATAAGGATTGACCAGGTAACAATTATATGTGCAACACCTTGCCAATTAATTGTAAAACTACATTGTCACAATCCCTACCTATTTCTTTGTAATACAAGCGCAATTGAATATTATGTCTGACTATACACACAATATTATAGCAGATCAACAATTTAATTCCTATGTACCTAAACAACCCTGCATTGCATAGAAGATTTCATGTTTTACCTCTGTGGAAAACACAAAGGCAACTGTCAGATTATCTTGTTAATAAAACTACTAGGGTGTAAAGGTATTTGTTTACAACATTTCTATTCAGTAGGTTTAGGCTTGGGGTCAGCAATTTGCGGCTCTTGTTAATTTTATTGCTACTGGTTTGCTGCTCCCAGTAATTTTTATTTTGTGGAATATCGAAATGGCTCTTTAAATGCAAAAGGTTGCCGATGCCGACCCCTGGTTTAGGTTACTATGCAGCTTTGCAGGCTTAATGCAAACGCTGTGAGAGATTCTTTTTAACCATCGAATATATGCACGCTGTACTGCCATGTGATGGATAACATGGTTTCAACTGAATAATTATTCTCAAGGTTCCAGTTAGCGAAGAGTATTACTTCAACCCAATAGAAAGCAATGGCCAAGTATTAGCTGCTTATTTGCGTGCATTGGCTGGCGGTGCTATCCAGTCAAGCAGGAACCCATTTGTGTACCGTCTAGCTCTTCATCATGTGGCATCAGCTGTACAACGGCATGAGACATCGAAGGTATTATATTTTAAGCAACTTTTACGATGTGTTGTTGAATTGCCCAGCTGTAGTGTGTTTGTATATGTTGGATGTGCCTTGTGGTATGAATTTGATCTTTTTTTTAAAAGAATCGCGAGCCACACTATGGGTTCTGATAATAACCTATTTGGAGTCAAAATGTCTTTGCATACGTAAGTTGTAAATGCATAAATTTGGCAGATATATTAAAAAAATTATGGGGGCAAAGTAAACTAAAAGGAGCGAAAGCGGAAAGAAGAGGAAATGCATTAGAGTAAGTTTTAAACATGGGGCTAGAGTTAGAGTTAGTTCTGGGGTTAAGATTAGTGTTTAGGAAAATGGTAAAATTAATTTCATAGTTTTGGTGAGCAGTTTCTCTCTTTCCCGCTTTTCCTCCCTTGAGTGCCCAAATTATGACCAAAAAAACTTTCAAATTTAATACTGTGTTCACAATAGGCTCTGCAACTGCAAGTCATACCTATTACCCTCAGGACAGTGAAACCAAATGGCAGTTTAATTATTCTATTGAAGTAAAAACGATTAACGACACCATTGGGAAAATAAATGTAAATATCTTAGTCCTTAAATTAAACTGAAAGTTGACTTTTTTAGGATGAAAAAGAAGTGAAGCCTCTGGAAGCCTTGATTAAAAGTGTAAAATCGATTTCAAATGTAACGTTAAAACACAAGATTTTAAATTACAACTTCAATGTGAAAAATACTTAGCTACGCCAGGTTCTACATGTGCCATAAAATCGTGTTCTTGATTTCTAATACAATACACACAATACAAAAAAATCGACCAGTTTTGGTATTTGCTTCATGCTAGTTTTGCAGATAAATAGATTATTGCCGCCCATAATATTCCGCGAGTTCTACTTCCTCCTTATGAGCCTTGCTGGCCATGTGGCTATTGTATGGATGAGGTCCATTGAATGGTTTGTTGCAGACATCGCAGTGCCAAGTCACTTCACTTTTGGCCGACTTGTTTTGATAAGCTGAAATGTATGTCTTATGAACAGTTGGAACAGCTGGGCAAGCAAGTTCTTCTGTATCCAAGCCTTTCTTTTCCAACCAAGGCAGTGTGTTCACTTTTTCTTCCACTTTCATGAGGTAGCTTTTGGGGCAAAATCCTTGCTCACCGAGTTGATTCCTGACACACCACCAATGTGGCTGTTCGGCCGATTCATTTATCAGAACAAGTTCCTCCCCCTGCTTCATTGACAACTCCTTGAAACCCCCTGGGGAGTCGGGGTTTGCTTTGTAACTGTATTTAGCTAAGACTCTTACATGTTGCTCTGAATTTCTTGTTAAATTTGGTTTGGTGGCAGCCTTTTCAACCAAATAATCACGATCAGCCAATAAAATTTCTGGTTTAGTTGCGACATTACTTTTTAACCACAATCCTCTCCCACGACCAGGCATTGATATTGGTTATATTGTACAGGAACTAATACTGAAACTGATACAATTGTATAGGTGGTTAAACTTGGGAAGTGTATAGAGAATGGTTTACTGACCTAACTTATGTCTGAGTATATCAGGAGCGGGAAGAAGGATTTTCGTTACTCACATAAGTGCGACGGGTGATATTTTGATATAACCCGTCCGATTCATGATATACCTTAACCCCGTCCGCTTATGTTAGTGATGAAAATACCCTTCCGGTCCTTTTTCAACTGTCCTGCAGAAAAATAAGGCTTCACTAATCTGTGGGACTGGACAACACACTATATCATGAGCTAGACAAGTTATAACAGTGAGTGGGACGGGGTATATCACAAGCAGAAAAAAGCATTTTTGTTACTAACATGAGCATGAGGGGGATGGATTATATTTTGATATAACCTATCTCCTTAATGATATACACTCACCCCGCCCCGCTCATGTTAGTGACGAAAATATCCCTTTTACCACTGTCCCGCACAATAGTATGCTGTTCCGTCTCGTTGTCTAGCAGAATAGTTTGTTGTCCGGCCGCGCTTATACCGGCCCGCCAGTACCTCTAAATACTACACGACTGCTTGGATCGCTTACTATACTTCGTAATTACAAAAGGCATAATGTTAATGTTAGGGTTGGGGTAAACAAAGTTAGTTCTGGGGTTGAAATTAGTGTTTGGGACAGGGTTAAAATAACTTTCCATAACAATTTAAACGGTCCTGTAGTATTGAGAGGCACCCACGGCCCGCGGTACCTATATATGTGGCCCGCTGCAGACTTCATACTTGATCGGTACCTCTAAATACTACAGGACCGCTTGGATCGCATGTAGCGCTTTGATCGCTTATTACACTTCGTAATTACAAAAGCCATGATATTAATGTTAGGGTTGGGGTTAGAGTTCGTTCTGGGGTTAAGATTAGTGTTTGGGGCAGGGTTAGAATTACTTTTCATAGCAATCTAATTGATCCAAGCGCTCCAAGCAGTCCAAGCGGTACTGTAGTAATTAGAGGCACCCATACTTCATAGCCTAAAAGTTAAAAAACTTTTTTTTAATTGTAACGGCATCATTGTCAATTTTAAAGACTACTTCACACTCCGATTAAATTATGTTAACATTACTGTGACGACTTCCCATTGTTACAGAATAATGTGCATTGTATGAAAATTGCCGTTCCGGTAGTTGTACAGTATTACGTGATCTTATTTTATGGTTGCATGTCATTATACAAAAAAGCTTAACCAAGTTTAGATGTCTACCAAGTTAGTTACAAAACTGAGCTTAAAGATAGGTGAAGCAATTGCCGAAAAGGAAAAGCCGTAAAAAAATATGAGTTGTTCGATGGTCTGGCCCCCGGTATCTCTATACTTGTACGTTGTGGCCCATTGCGCTCAACAGTTGCACGCCCCTGATCTAGCTATTTCGATAGCGTTAAACATTTCAACAGCTTCTGGAAACATACACTAAGTAAGTTAGTACCTTGCCCGAGGGCACAACTGACTAGCATACTGCCTAATGGCCGAGGCCGGTATTGATCAAGCCACCCTTTGGCTTAAGGTTCAACTCTATCTGCACAACTAAATGATTTAATTACTAAAGATTAGTAAGCCTCCTGCTTTTCTTTTGCCGCCAACAAAGTCTATTATATTTTGTTGAAATCACGTGGTGTACGATAGAAATCAAAATTTGTAAAAAAGAGTTTCGTGTGCAGTGGATAGGATAGGATAGGATATTCATCTTTATCCCCGTGGATGGGAAAACCAAGGGGGTTAACACACGGGCAATCATCAGATCACCTCGCGCCCACCGTCGGGTTACCGGAGCTATTGCAGTGTTTTGTGTATGATTCACACGTTCCTTCAATTTAGTAGAACCCATTAATCCGCTGGGTCTAGGCAATGTCCGTAAAGTGCACTGCCCAAGGACACAACCGACTTGCTAGCGACCAGTTTCGTATCTGCAACCTTTCGACTGAAAGGCGACGTACTTAACCGCTAGGCTAACCGGCCGGACAGTGATAATGATTGATTCGGCATGTCAGAGTCTTGGGCGAATGCCATTGTCTCGAAAACAAATAGTTTTTTTAATAAGAGGTTCATTTGAAAAGGGTTCAGTTGTAAGGGGTTCACTTGAAAGGGGTTCAGTTGTTAGGGGTTCAGTTGAAAGGGGTTCGGTTGTAAGGGGTTCAGTTGTAGGGGTTCAATTGTAAGCGGGGTTCAGTTGTAAAAGGGTTCAGTTGTAGGGGTTCAGTTGTAAGGGGTGCATTTGTAAAAGGGTTCATTTGTAAGGGGTTTAGTTGTAGGGGTTCAGTTGAAAGGGGTTCAGTTGTAAAGGGGTTTAGTTAAAAGGGGTTCAGTTGTAGAGGGGTTCAGTTAAAAGGGGTTTAATTGTAAAGGGGTTCAGTTGTAGGGGTTCAGTTGTAAGGGGTTCAGTTGTAAGGGATTCAGTTGTAAGGGGTTCAGTTGACTGGTCACCCATGTTAGCTACCATATTTACAAGTTTGTTTTTCTATTTTGTTTTTTTTCCTTGTTTTTGTGTTAACCAGGGTGAATTTCTTAGAGTGTAAAATACTAATGAACTTCTTTTTTTCAAGCGATCATAGAGCCCAACCTTATTGCCCAAATTGGAATTGATTATGTTTTATGTTAGTCCATATACCAAAAATGTTTCTAATTTTTTTTACTTATATACCTGTAGAAATAATCCAAGTATATGAGTTGATTTGATTTAACAGACTAGTATAAAATCCCGAAACACAGTCTAGATTATTGTCAATACAATGAATTTATGCGAGCAACCCCCAACTTTTAGGACGTCGGCTACTATCAGATTCCAAGAAAACGGTTTATTTTAAATGCGTTATTGAATTTGTTCACTCAGTAAAAACTCGGACAACGCAAGCGCTCTCTTTATAAATCTTTAAATGGGATAGTTTGTGAACGAACAACAGAAATGGTATAGGCTGTACACAGACCACCCACCGACAGAAATAATGTTTATATGAGAAATTACTCCTGAACCGTTGAAACCAGACTACAATCTTTCCAAACAAAATTAAACAACTATGCAATCACAACCTTTGTGCGTTGGTATCGTATGCTCGAGTTCTGGGCGTTACAGAAACTATTTTAAATTAAAGTTCAGAAGTGGGAATGGCCAATGAGAAAAACTAAGATCTAACAACACACCATTAAACGGGGCCCTATCATACTTTTTGACTTGTTTTTTTGTTATTGTTTTGTGCTATGCATTGTAGGTGTAGTTTTATTCATAAAAAAATATTCATACCAATTTCAATATAAAAACGTCCTAATGACGAGCCCATCAAGTGTCAAAATCTAGCCTGGTTAAAATAACCATACCGCTCCTTGAGTTTTCCCGTTCATGAGAATAAACATGAATATTCTTTTCTTTTGTAACCTCGTCTTAACAATCTAATTTCTATTAGTAATTCAGTGTCATAAGACATATCGCTTACAAATCGTCAAATTACCCTGCGCCCCTTTGGATTTAGTAGAACCCAATAATTCACCGGGTTCAAGCGATGACCACTAAAACATTTATTCACACAACCGTCAAGCCAATAGCTCATTTTCACCTCACAGCCTTTCAGCTGCTTCATAGGCCGACACTTTTGCCGGTTAAGCATGGGGGATGACAGGAAGAATCACAAACTATCATCTTCTTATTCAATTTCTAATTGGACATGCGTGGCTGTGGTGAGAATTGGGAACGAATCCGGAAAATTACTGGTTGTAACTTCCGTCTTTAACTGATAGGACAGTGGACATAGTGGTTCGATACGTTGGCCGTAATAAGAGTTTTCTACCCATATTCCATCAAATTGGTCGTTGAATTGAACGGAAAGTGATGTTTAGCTATGGAATGCGCATGTCTAGAAGGGAGATATTTTTGATGCTTTTCAGAAATCCGTATTCGAAATGATATATTGCAGTGCCAACGAAATTTATTCAGTTAATATTCTATAATCTCTGCCCACAAGTTGACATATCGACCATGCGTCTGACGTGTGGATTGAATTATAATCGTGTTTAATGCCAGTTAGCTTAATTGGATTAACTTCAGTCATTGAACTGAATCGAAATTTGAAAAAAAAAAATTCAACTGAATCGAAATTTGAAATAAGGCCATTGCGTCTCTTAAATGTTGGCGACTCCGGTATCGAACTACTCCAATTTACCTTCATGCTTTTGCCCTCATTTAATCAATTTGTGAAATATTCATGTAAATTGCGATATCGATTCCTATACGCATGTTGGGGTTAAATAATTGGATTTTGCGGGAAAATTTACTCCATTTCTTCAAGAACTGTGACGGCAAAATTCGGGCTTCTGTATAAAATATAACCAGCTTTAAAAGGTTAGTGATCCGGCCCACAGGCCAGTGATAATCATTAAAGTCTGTACTTTTCAGCATCCTTTGTCCATTTTTCCCTAATTGGTGTCATGAATACAAAAATCTGCCTGCAGCTTAGCTGTGCGATTGTATGAGATATGGAGGGATTTTTCAACCTGCAATTTTGAATTACTACCATCGTGGAACCGAGTACGTTTCTACATTTAGTAAACGGGCTATCGCATGTTTTCGAAAATTTGTTAATTTGTTAGTCTGTTTCAGTAGTATGAGCAACAATGGTCTATCTGGCTTGATTGGTCGTAATAATATTAACTCTAAGGAGGTTTAATAATGCGGAACACAATAGTTGAAAGTGTTTTAAACATCAGCAGAGATATAAAGTGGTGGAAATAACACGAGGTCGCTTTAGTCGCTGGTATTATCTGCACCTCTCGTTCGATAAAAAGTCTATTAATGCTGTAGGGTTCGATCGTTCATTAATAATTCATCTCGTCGTGCGCAAACTTGAGGCGCATTGTACTCAGTCTCGGGCCATGAATAAGTAGCAAGAGTGATCATAGCTAATTAGCTTAGCGTCAGACGCCTTGCTTAAAGTTTCCCAAACTGGATGGTGATTGAAACGTTTGTAGCTACCACCTATTGGGAGAGAATGTGAGAGAGGTAGTAGAAAGGTACAGGCAGATTAAAACGCTTTCAAACCGCTCAGGAATATACCCAAGAGTATGCCAAGAATCGCTCCGTTTTTCCGATATTTGAAAGGATTAGAAATAACGGTTACTGCAAACCACTTTATTATGTTTAGTATTAAAAACAAAAGTGATGTGCTAACAATTCTGCAGTTGGCTTGTTTGAATGTAAACAAAAGGGGGTAGGAACAGCATTTTCCATTAGACGAGATTACATAGAATTAGTCCTCATCGGTAATTATGTTTAACGAGCCTTGATCGAAGCGACTCTATCTTAACGTATTGAATTATAGATGAGCGGGACGAGTCCATATCGTACAATACTAGAGAGTGATTTAATCAAGTAGGTTTTAAATGTGGAATACAAATGCGTTCTTGTTCCCATGAAATAAAAAGAGCCAACAAGTAAAAGATATTAAGAGATAGAAAATGTGGTATCAGCATTTGATGTAATCAAGACATTTGATGTTTGACTAAACAGCAATATGCATCATACATCGATTAGTACTTATTGATGATTCTTCGGACAGAGGGGCTCTTTCTCGGTCGATACATATGCGACAGGCTTTTATATTCCCTACTTCCTGCTGTAATTTGAAAAATCTATCTTGATAAGAATGCTTCAGTATAGTGGCTGTAATCGTAGTAAGTGTTCATGTCATCCTTGGCAGGCGCGTCGCAGCTTAAGGCGTGAATCCGATTTCGATTTTTGTACAGGTCCTATAGTTCTCTCTGTGCAACACGTCTGTAATACGTGGCAGTACCTTCTAGGTTCGTTTTGGATAATATAGCAAAGAACGACGAGATATGTCGTGGCACTTCTTGGAAAGATGGGTTGAGAAAGCGAATCAACATTCGACTTTGGTTGGGAAGTTCTGGATCACTTTTCTTATTGTGTGTCGGATGGTTATCGTTGCTTCAGTCGGTAAGTCGGGCAAGTGGGTTGCTGGTATAGCGGCTAAAATAGCATTCATGGCAATTTTGTGAAACGCTCTCCTGCAATATTCATGCGCAAAACATGGCGTATAGTGCATGTTGACAGAGCTGTGTTCAGTGTGGAAAATTCGCTTCTTGCACGTTTAATCATGACTAATTATTCCAATGCGGCAACATCTTTATTGTAGTGGAATGTTTAATATTCTTTGTTGTTTTTGCTTAGTTTTCTTTTGTTTCCCTTGTTACGGTTTAACTGTTTGACTCACGGCAATTTCGAGATAAAAAGATACTTAGATGATTATTAAACATGATGGATAGACACACGTTATGAAGCTATGATATATAAAACACATTGTGTCCAATGAAATCGTAGGCGATCGAGTGTACAACGATGAACAAAGCGAGTTTAAATGCAACACTCAACAACCGGGCTGCACCAATGTCTGCTTCAACAGTTTCTCGCCAATTTCTCATCTCAGGTATTCTGTCCTATTTTAATGTTATTTTATCCTGTATTTTAATTTAATCAAATTGAGTAAGATAAAGGTCATGGTTAGTTAGTTGCCTAATTCGGTCTGGACCCTGACCACTATTGGCGCGCTTGGGTTTCTTCGGTCGAGACATTAATTGACGTTTCCAAACTGCAATATAGTGGCTGTGAATGCTCACCGTTGAGTTGCCGAGGTTATTATAAAAGTACATGGTGGTTCATGCAGAACATAAAATGCCGCTAAGTTGAATGGATAGGCTTAGCCAGGCACGCAGTTATACTTCCGATTCTAGCATAATGACCTTTACATTGATTCCGTGACATAAAATGATAAGTCTAATTTAAAAACTGGAATAGTTGGGCCTGGCTCACCTTACCAGGTTAAGCATTCACTTCACTTTCTCCACTGACAGGTTTTGGAGTTTTCAAATCCTATTTGTTGCAACCCCGTCGGTCATGTTTGTTGTGTACTCGGCGCACAAGTCCAAATTAAAGAAAACTTCGAGCAAGAAGGCACGGATATCTAATGATGAAGACGATGATAAAAGTGAAAAACATATCTCTGGGTAAGAAATTTATTCAATCCCCTATATATCGCATTAACCATAGTTTTTGAAACTGTGTCCTGTAACACAAAAACAAAATTACCTTTCCTTTTATTTGAGATTCTCTTATTTGTAGATTAAAGATGGACAATGTAGACGCCTCGTTGAGCCACCACCAGTCCGGGAGCAAGAAATATAAAAAGTTCGATATCGGACCACAGCAGTCGCCGAAGGAAACCCAAAAAGAGAAAAAGCAAAGCAGGAATCGTGGTTATTCCCGCGATAAAGAAGGAACGAGGCGGTCGTATACAAGGGAAGAGGAGAAGGATCATGCGTCCTACCCCCGGAGTACCGTGATAAGACTCGGCAACAAAACGAGCAGCGACGGTGAGCGATCGAAGAGTTGGGAAGAGGATGTAGGTCGGAGGGAGCGCCACCCCAAACGATACTCGCGCGAATCGAAGAGGTTAAGCAGCAGCAACACGAGTGGAGTGGGAACCTTCGAACATCGATCAAAACGTGGCGACCAGAGAAATCAAAACAACAACAATAACTCGACTGGTACTCCGGTATTCGCGTGGCGCCAACCTAAACAAAATCCGCCCAACCAGCAAACAAATAACAACTATCAAGGAGTGGTGGCACCCGAGGATAGAAGAGCATCACAAACGGCCAAACGAGGTGGTTTAACCGACCTTATTATGTGGCTGCCATCAAATGGTGATGAGGATTATCGACAAGTAAGTAAATCTCTTATAATGCTTTTTTTTAGTTAATAAGGCGTTTCTTTTATTATTTGTAGAATGATGGCAACGTGGTTGTAGACCAAAACGCGTTTGCTGTGACTGACCCCATGTCCCTCAACCAAGTCCAGCCCGGTTCAGACCACCCACCATACAGACTAGTAGCTAACGAGTATTCGGGGGTTTTCCCATCAGCACCGCCAGAGTACCCAGGTATGCATATATATGGTATTTTCCTCCTTAATACTTATCGCCGCCCTTTCCCAGGTATCGCATTTGACCCTATATCTAAGCCGTGGTTGACTGCGTCCCGAGTCTCGCTCGCCATGGACACAATCCCCTTAAAAGGAGAGAAACTCGCATCACAGAAATCCATGGAACCCCAGGAAGAAAAAGCAAAACCAAAGCCTCTCAACTTAAAGTATCACATTCCAACCTTCGCCCAGCATTTCCGTTGGTATCTTGCGAATGTTTTTGTTCGTCTCAGCATCGAAGTCGGCTTTGTGGTAATGCAGGTGCTCTTGTACGGTTTCTATGTCCCTGAGATGTACAAATGCTCACGGTGGCCATGCCCCAACACGGTGGATTGCTTTATATCGAGACCAATGGAGAAAACCATCTTTCTTTGGTTCATGTTCCTATACAGCTGTATCTGTGTGCTGCTTAACTTTGTTGAATTTATTTATCTTATATACGCGTACGCCAAAAAACGGGCTCACAAATCCAGCGAAGAATCTTTTCTACGTAACAAGAAGGAAGCGCCACTGCAACCCGACAAACGTTTCGGGCGCCGATACTACGGGGGGCAGGGGGTGCTGGGAAAACATGGCATTGATCCTCAGGAACTTGATTTGGTCGAATACCAGCACCGTCAACTACAGGACGACGCGTCGTCGATGGGAAGTAGGTTTGTGCAGGGCCATTGGGGGGGTCGCGTGGTAGGGTGGCAGGCTTTACCGCGCAAGGGCACTGCTAGTGGTTCGAATGAAGTGGCTGGGTCGCGCATCGCCAGTCGAGCCGACACGGGCACACGCGATAACATGATGGCGTTTGTCCTCGATTCGGATGACGAGCGGGATATAATGGAGATGGAAATCGAACAAATCGAGCAGGATGAGTTGGATTTCCATGACAATGACGTCACCGCCGAGGTAGCCATGGATGCGAGCAACGACCAGGGCGATACCGGGGATAACTGTATTTAGTAGAAATATTATCATTTGCTTAAGAAGTTCCACTAAAGTATGTTTTTGCAAGGGATAGTCCACTCATATTTGTACATAATGTCCATAGTGTGTTAAACCACGCTTTTGTCCGTCTCATAATAATATAACCGACAATCAAAATTTATATCACATACCATCGCTAATAATTTTATAATATGTTGTTTTGGACATTTGTAGTCGGACAATCAATTGATAGACGATAATCTATGATTATTGGATTTGTGTTTTTAATATTACAACCAATTCCAGCCCGACAGTTGGAAACGTGTTTAACTGGGCTTATTTGGTGGTTTCGCTTATAGTTTTATTATGATTGATTTTTGGATACATTATATTTAATTGGCTGGAAATATTTTAATTGGACCCAAAGCTCGTATTATTAAAATTGTAAGAACAACTGCTACGTAACAATGCATTTATTATCGAACAATTATTGTGACGTGGTAATTTCGTCGCCCATTGCGTCGTCATGCATTTGTAGTATAGGATTCGTTATGGGTATTGCGTAAATACACATTATTATTTCTGTATACAAACAGACAACTCAAGTTTAGTTTGTCGTAGTTGTGTTGTGACGTAAGAAGCACACTTCTAATTAGCTTCTGCGAAACAAGAGCCGCGTATTTGGTCGCAATGTTGTAACGCCACAAGACAGTAATATATTGGGCGAGACGGATGTATACGTGGAATCATAAAAAGAAAAACTTTGACTTTTGCTGGAAGGCGGATTACGAGTGATCTATTATTAGTGAAAACCGCTAGTGATGCAGTAAAGTAGTGTATAATGTGGGGACCGATGGTATATAGCGGTTAAGTTGAAAGTTTTCCGTGAGATTAATTTCGTGTTCGGCATTTATATATAGGCGTCGGGCATGTTTAGTGCTTTATATATATATATATTTATATATACGGTTTATGTACACATCGGCCGATACCATGTTTAATAGTTACTGAGAAGATAATTTAGTGGTAAACCATGTTTATATTGCTATTAAACCTTTTTGCAAGTAATTATAACTTGATCTAACTCAATCCACCGGTTGTAGCCTTGACCTAATACATCAAGGATAACTAATATACCGTTTAGTTAGTAGTAGGCTCATAAAAGATCCCCTTTATGGTTTTGGTCTTGGATATTAATAAATGTGCTCATTTTGTAGATAGAATAGATTCTGTAAACTAGGACCATGACTGACAATAAGCCTGAAATATATTTGGCGATATTGTTGGTAGCTACTTTCAACGTAGTAGTTTGGTCTCAGAATATAGAATCTGACCCGAGATGTAGGATTTCAGTCTATTCGAGGCAGAAGTGCTCGACACTGGAACTTTCACGGGAAGCCTGCAACTCAAGGTATAATGGTTGGTGGAACCGACGCCAATGTAGGATACACCAACCAAATGATCAATGGTGTGATCTGTAATTCGACATTATATATCTGGTTTATCAATTTAGATAAAAAAAAACTAAGGGGCGTTAACACACGAGCAATCGTTAGGTTACCTCGCGTCCAACGCTGGGTTACCGGAGCTATGTTAGTGTGTTGTGTATGAATGATACATTCCTTCAATTTAGTAAAAGCCATTATTCCGCTGGGTTCAGGGAATGTCCGTTAAGAGGCTTGCCCAAGGACAACAACCGAATAGCTAGCGACCAGTTTCCTACCTACAACCCTACAGCTGAAAGATGACGCAACCCGCCAGACTAATCTGTCGGACAAAGATTGGCTGCATTTGGTCCATTTCGTCATTGTTATTTTAACAATTAGAACGCGTTTCGTTCATTATGGTAACAAATGACATAGAAACACTTATGTTAAAACATTTCTCAAATAATTTTTCGTCGCAGAGGGTGTTGTTACGATGCGAAGCAAACTTATGGGAAATGCTACAGAAGAAGTAAGTTGCTTAGAAAGAAGTTTGGATGATATATCCGTTACCTCCATAGTTTGTTACTTTCTATATAATTCTGTGGTGTTGGTTCTGGGCAGCAGTAGGACGTTTTGGCGTCCCTGGTTTTCGTTAGTATAATAATACATCAGTGTTATTTAAATGATACTGGGGTGGATTACTCATGTTTATCCCCGTGGGACAACAAGTATGTTGTAGCACGAGTAGTCCAACGAGTAATCGTCAAACTGCCTCGTGCTTAACGTCGGGTTACACAATTTTTCACAGTCCACGGTTTTAGTCAACCAGGTGCATCACTGTAGTTGCAAGGTGAAAGGCCTAATATAAAACTACTTAAAGAATCTTCGAATTATTTTCAGATGTACTTTATTCATGTTTTAAAAGGGCGATGACATTGGGAAATAACTTTGCTTAAAATTATTGAACCAAACCCCCAACAAACTTTATTATTTATCCATGGCACTTTTTTCCACCGAAAAACAATAATTTCGAATGTTTTTAAGCAAAAAGACAGTACCGAATAAATGTGTGTTAATCGTGAACGTATATACAATAATTCATTTAGTAATATTAAATATAATAAATTATCATTCGCCTAGCAATAACTGAAAGATGTTGAGCTGTATTATATTTTATTGTGCAACTGGAATAATAAAAGTTTTCTTTAACTTTTACCATTTTTAAAAAATACGGCGGGAATGTAAATGGATCATCATATAATCTTGTTGTAGAGTTTACACAGAATAAGTAATTAAACAATCATGCTAATGTCATTATCCAAAAACTACAATACGTTTGAATTATGAGCGGCCATGAATGCCAAGTATATTGCAGAGCCAAAGGCTAATCGTGACCTTATTTTTAAAACAATTTTGAAGAACGTTCGGTGGGCTGGGTTTAGTTCAAATTGCTTATCATATTTCATTGCTTCGGTTATTGTTTAAGTAAACGTAAATTGATAATGTTTTAAAGCATTTCGTAAGTCTTAATTAAATTTAGTTGATAATTTACACGTATTTACTTTCACTATATATATCAAATTTAATACTGAGTTTTTCACCTGGGAATTCCCCTTGAATAGAAGATCCAAAATTCTTGTTTAGTTGAGTTAGTGAGATTAAAAAAACACCATATTCGAAAAGCTGTTATTTACTATTACAAAAAAATTAGAACAGTAAAACAAAAACAAAAAACAGTTTTTTAAGCACATATATATTGTAAATTGTTATATGTTCACTCTAAGGCATAAACATAACTGTCTTATAATAAAAAATTGGTTTTCTTCGGATCTGATTTTTGGGTATCTTTACTAATCTGCGGGATGAGCGGGGCGGGACAGCACACTAATATGCGAGACAGTGGGAAGAGGCACGGATGAGTATTTTCGTCATTAACATAGGCAAAACAGGATAAGAATATATCATAAACGGGACAAGTTATATCATAATATAACCCGCCATGCTCAAGTTAATGACGAAATACCCCATCCCGCTTATGTAGTTACAAAAATGTTTTGTCCGCTAGTAATATAATGTGTTTTCCTGCTCGCTGTCTCAAATGAAGCTAGGTCAATTTTAGTTAAAACTAAAATAAACAGAAAAATATGTCTAAAATAATCCCAATCAAAAAAGTAACATAAAAAAGAATGGAAATGTCCTGCAATGCCAGCATGATTTTTGGAGGTTTCATCATTATTGTGTAAAAAAGCCTCATGTCGCCTCATGCCGGATATATCCAGTACCTCATAACTTATTAATTAGATAGCAACCTATTTTATAGCAACACAATTTGATTGGTTTCATGGTTCCTAACAACTTAACCAAGCTTCATGTTTTAGCTGCAAGACCAATGTTGTCATTTGGAAGCACAACTCAAGTCAGTCCCACACCTGCTTCTCCATCTGTTGGAACACCTGATGATGATAAAATTTTGTCTGCGGTTGCTCTTCTAAGAGACAGCGGTGTAGATCCATTGCTTGCAAATTCTTTGCTGTATTCAGGTAAGAATGCAGATTTTTTCAGCAACAAATTACTCATCCTGAGTCGGGCAAAATATAGTTGATGGGATCATGAGGTAATTTTTTGAACTCAAAATACAGACCTAAGTTTGATTGAAGAGGATTTGTGGTATTGGAGTAATGTTATTTGTTTAGGGCAGGTATTCCCAAACTTTGTGCTTTTGAATAGTGTTCGCGTACCACCTAAGTGTTCGCGTACCACCTAAGATTACATGGGTGAATTCAGCTGTTGCTATAGATCATTGCAAACTACTTAATTTGAAAGTTTTAAAAGTTGAAAGTTTTTGCAAATTTATAAGTATTTTAAAGTTAGTTGCATGCCACCTGAAAGACACGCTTACCACAGTTAGGGAACCACTGGTTTAAGGTAAATAAACAGCCCTTTAATAACCACTGGTTTTATATGATTTATTGAGTGCCAGGCACAATTCTTTCATGTTTAACATTTTGTTGTTCAACTTACTTTTTCATCTACAGAATTTGGTGGAAACAATGTAATTGCCCACGCTCTCCTGGGACGGATACTTGGCCCCAACTTTTACAAGCTCAACCTATTCAGTATGTCTTTCTTTGCATAACTCTGTAATAATTTGTATGTAACCCCATTTCATGCAGATGAATACAAGCAAGCAAATTCACCTACTGATACCAATTCATGTAAGTATTATTATATATATTAGCTGATAGCACTGCTTAGTATCAGGTTCATTGTCGTACATTTATATCCTTGTTGGTTGAAATTAAGAATTTAGTCATGGATATTGCAGGATACTTTGTTTTTATAGTGTATTGTTTATTGTTTATATATTGAGTGGTGATAATCAGACTTATATTTATTGATTTTTTAACAGATGGGATAGGATAGGATATCATGTTTATAGGGTTTTGTCAGTTTACTTCGTGCCAGTATGTTGTGTGTGATTAAAAAATTTCTTTAATTTGTAGAATAATGTCTGCAAAGTGTCTTGCCTAAAGACACCGACTAGCTAGCGACAAGTTTTGAACCTGCAACCTTTAACTAAAAGGCAATGCACTAACCAAGCTAATTGGTCGGTATAGTTTGATAACCAGGCTCTGTATCTGGGTATGCTATGGCATATTTATCTTACATTGTACCTCTTAGATGTTCAGCACATGGGGGGTGAAGCGGGGTACTTGGGTTCAAAAGTCCTCACAACCTGTAACCCCATGCAGTATGAAACTAAATGTGGAAATCCCTCTGCAACAAGGTTTGTTTTTTAAGAATTCTTGAAGTTTTAATCAAATTTATGACTCCGTCTTTGAGATTTAAGGACCAATATTAACTTTAGGTTATTACCCCGGGATTTTTTTGTATAAATATGTATATAGATATATTTATATTTAAATCGGCCTGCGTGCATATATGTTAACTCATAATATATCTATTGAAAAAAAATAATGTGTTAACCAAACTGTAATTGCTACTTGACAGGGAATCATGCCAGAGATGGAATTGCTGCTGGGATGAGGTGGACAACTCATGCTACCATGCTGTTAGTAATGGTAAGTAACTTAATTATCTACAGATATTTTTTGGTCTTTTAGAAAAGTTAATCAACATATTAACAGTTCTGCGACTTCGCCCCCAATGTGCCCCAGGATTCACCAACCCTCCGTACTGTACAGGTAACCACTTTGCTTACTCTTTATTGGGTTAAGCTAACTGTGTTGTTTAGATATCAATGAATGCTTGTCGAGCCCTTGTGTCAATGGAGGGGTATGTATCAACCAAATCAACTCGTACCAGTGTCAATGCCCACAACCATCTGTTGGAGTCAACTGTCAAGCTGGTATTTAAATGTTCTAATTAACGTACATTATATTAAAACAACTTGTTTTTTCTCTGTTTTAGAATGTTAGAAACACTGGATTTTAATTGTTAGAATTAAATTTATTTTGATTGGGAACTAAAACAAAATAAACTAAACAAGCACTATGCTTTTGTTTTACTTAATATAATATGGCAGCAATTTAATGCATTTAAAGGTTGAGTTTCCACTACAGAAATTATGCAGTTCCAAGTTATTAATAGATATATGACATCACACTTAACCAAGTGGCATCTTACTTAAGTTGATTTGTTCAGGTGTTGACATACAGACATTAGTCCATGTAAAAAAGTTTAACAATGAAATTACCTTGTGGTTCTATGGTTTCTGACCATTTAAGATAGGGTGTTTGAATCTATTGGTATCATATGAGTCCTTGCTAATGACAGAACTAAACAAAAATTATAACAAATGTCAAATTAATTTTTAATTTAAATATGGGTATAGGATAGAATGTTCAGGTTTATCTTCGTGAATGGGTAAACCAAGGGGGTTAAAACAAGGGCAATAGTCAGATCAACTCGGTCCCACCGTAGGGTTACCGGAGCTATTGCAGTGTGCTGTGTATGATTTAGACCTTCCTTTAATTGGGTAGAACCCATTATACCAATGGGTTTAGGCTATGTTCGTTAAGTGCCTTACCCAAGAAAACAACCAACTAGCTAGTGACCAGTTTCGAACCTACAATCCTTCTGTTAAAAGGCAATGCACTAACTCATTGAGCTAATCGATCAGCATCTTGTAGTACCCTGTCATAGACTGCCATTTTTCCATGTGTGTCGGTTAAATAATAAAACAAAATTTGGCTTATAATGTAATAAATGTTTGGCTTATAATGTAATAAATATTCCACAGCGTGTGATAGCAAACCGTGTCTCAACAATGGGGTGTGCACCAACGTGCTATCATCTTACACCTGCTCTTGTATGCCTGGATTCAATGGAAACAATTGCCAAACAAGTTTGTGTTATTTTTAAAATTCTGTGTATCAGTTGTTTCGTTGAACTTAAAGGTTCTTATTGAATGTGACAGTCACCAGAAAATGCTAAGCTTTGTAATAAGGACTGGGAGAATGCAGCAGTACAAAAAATCAAATATCATCTTTTAAGGGGAAAATTTAAAAATGTAATTTTTAAACTGAATTGAAAGGCATTTTTTTCAAATTACTGAACAGTGTCTAAACCTATTGAATTAATGGGTTAAAATTAAGCAGTCGTCGCGATTATATACAACACACTGCAAAAGCTTCAGTAACTTTTTTACTAAACGATACTAGAGGTAATCTTGTAACTGCCTGTATGATAGTGCTCCCTTTATTTTACCATTTGTGGAATTTCCAATTAATAACCTATCCTACGCCTCAATAATGTTTAAATTAAACCCACTCCCAGATATTGATGATTGTGCTGCTAATCCTTGTGTGAATGGAGCTTGCACTGATGGTGTTAACTCGTATACCTGCACCTGTACTGCTGGATGGCAGGGAACCAACTGTGATTCAAGTAAGATATGCCTGACCGCCGCGCCTACATAATTATTAGCTTCTTACTGCAAAACCACATTTCGACACTATATCAATACATGTACCAAAACAAAAGATCGCATGAGGTTATCGTGAGAAAAGCAGTATAGACGGGAAGCAATAAAGCCTGTGTCTGGGTTAAAACGATTGATTTTTTAGGCCGTGTAAAGGTGGTGTTACTGATAACAACAACACGCAGTACATAATAAACAATGACAAACCGCAAAATTTACTACAATTGATCCAACCTAAGAAATACATCAAAGCGTTCAAAAAACCAAAATTACACAGTTGACACAGCGCCTTCATCTTTATTATATTCAAAGGTTTGGAAATCATAAGATTAGTAGGCTGATTATTGCCACCTGCATAATCATACTAATATTTGTATACAACACAAGGTTAATCTTGTTTTAGTTTGGTTTATGAAAATATGATTTTAGCATAAACAAAATTCACCAATTGATTCCCACTCCCAGATATAGATGATTGCGCTGCTAATCCTTGTGTGAATGGAGCTTGCAATGATGGTGTTAACTCGTATACCTGCACCTGTACTGCTGGATGGCAGGGAACCAACTGTGATTCAAGTACGAATTACTATATTAACGATAGTCATTTCAAAGCACTCTATGTGACAATGGCATATAAGGTTAACTTGACTGTGAGCCAACTTGTATTACTATGCGGTATGCTTCTCAGCAAGCTGCTTTACAGTGCTTCATATCAGTAAAAAAGTCATCTAATTTATATCAGATTATCTGTAAAACATCTGGTATCAGGACAAAAAATACAAGTTACTGGTTAATATGGGCAATACTTTAAACAACAAATCATCGAAATAATTTGGTGATTTTGATCTGTTATTTTCAAATTTTGTTTAGTTAGAATAATATTTAAAATAGCTTTTTTTATGAAAATAATTATTGAACAACACTATACAACTTTTCCATGTGAGATTTGAGTAATTAATGTGTTTTCCGTACTAAATATAAATTTAAAATACTAAGTGTTATTATTACTTGTTGTGTTTGTTGTATCAGTTCGACATTCTAATAGTGTTTTACAGAATTATTTAATACAAAAATTTCTCTAAACCGGTTAAAATATCTAGTATATGTTATCGTCATATCTTATATGATATTAATATTTTTTTCCATTTTCATTATTGCTTCTGGAGAACACTTGCTAGTTTTTGTACAACACTGACAGGATTATTGTTTAAACTATTTGGCTTAATAGCAGCAGTTAAATTTAGAACCTGTTGAAAAAGTTTAGTTCTTTATTTTAAATGATGTTTCTATATCCCAGATATAGATGATTGTGCTGCTAATCCTTGTGTGAATGGAGCTTGCACTGATGGTGTTAACTCGTATACCTGCACCTGTACTGCTGGATGGCAGGGAACCAACTGTGATTCTGGTTCGTTATTTCATTAAAAAGGCTGTTACTTGATTCTTGTAGCTGTAGATAGGATATTTATGGTCACTCCTGTGCGGTTGGGTCTATGGGCATTTGTCTCATTCCCATTTAAACAAATGAAATAATCAAAATTAAACAAAAATAAAAAATATATCGCTGTATTGGTATCCTGACAATAGCAATAAGGAAAGCTAATTAATTTTCTCTGTGTGTACATGCCACCAGGGATAAATATAAGTGTTTTATAGGATTTAATTGACCACACCAACTCGACCATATGCACACTACACACAATTCATTATTTCTCTTTGTTAACACAGGTATAGCATTGAATAAACTTATAATTTTCATGCATGACAGTCCATCTATGATAATGTTCCACTACATTTCAGCTATAACCAATTGTGCTGGTAATCCTTGTGTGAACGGGGCTTGCACTGATGGTGTTAACTCGTATACCTGCACCTGTACTGCTGGATGGCAGGGAACCAACTGTGATTCAAGTAAGAAATATTGGATATATGTACTTTGCATATTTTATTGACTGAAGGAAATACAGTTTATAAAAATCTCCTAATAGATTTCAGTTGATTAGGTGATCAAAACCAACCATTGTGTGCTATGAAAAGGCATTTATAAATGTTGCTTGTATCACCGGAATCAGTGGCTTAAACAAAAAACAATAGCAGTATATCTATGGTTTGAAACACACTGCACCACTCGGTTGTGGACATGTGGTATTTTGATATCTACC
>CH002980.1:1362139-1388827 GCA_000149265.1 Ciona savignyi | reverse complement strand
GAAAGTTTCCAATCAATATTGGAATTAAACTTCTAGGACTGGCCTGAAAGTAAACCATACCATGGCTGTGCATGACGTTCGTTTATTCGTGATGTTTTGTGGAAATGACTGTGACTTCGCCAAAACGAAAATTTTGTGTCGAAAAATAAAAGGTAACATCCAAATTTTAGTGTCAAAAATAAAAGGCTATATCCAAATTTTAGTGTCAAAAATAAAAGATAATATCCAAAACAGTGTGCCAAATAAAACAAAAATCAACAAAAAACTTCATTAAACAACACAGTACAAACTGAAATTAAAAAACAAAACTTTGCTATAATAAACAGAAGCATACAAACTGAAAAATGGTTAAATATTGTGATTAAGAATTTTTGACAACCTGAAAATGTAAAATTCTTAGTAGAGGGACTGCGGACCACTATATGCAATGTGATGTCACACAAATGTACTGTCAATTGTGTAACAGAATGCAAGTTGGTTTTATTATATATCTATCCCTCTAACTTTATTAAGCAAGTTTCATCTGTGACATTCAGGTAAAATAAGGAAGACATGCTCGAACATGGCATGCCTTGTATACTAACCTCCGATATTGAGTTTCTCCAGTAAGGCTGCAGTGTTAGTTGGGTTAATATAGAAAATACAGGAAGTTTCAAGTTACAAAGGAAAGTTTCTTGGTGGTGCTAATTAGTATGAAGGGATTTGTAAAACTAAAGCTTGGCGGATAGGAAATACCATTAAGCTATTAAGCAGATTTGAAGGGATTTTGGTGAATTTCGAATGGTAGATAACAGCACAGTTGCAAAAATGTTTAACAAGAAATGTTTTTATTTAATTTTATCCATTTTAACTTTGTACGTTTATTATTTTTTCGGAGATTATAACATTCTTAAAGTTATATTTAGAGGATTGAGCCACTTTTTTACTTTTGACATTTTTACATTGGGGGAAAATGTATGGGAGTTAAACCTCGCATTAAGGAAAAATCTCTATCTGTAATCATTATTTGCTACTGCATCATGCAAGCATAAATCTACTAGAAAAAGGCAAAGTTTATTTACAAAGAAATCTATGTGAGTTAAGCAACCTCTTCAATAGTATAACAAATTGTTGCATCTACCATGGCAGTAACAAAAGGATTAACACTTTTGTAAGCTATAGAAGAATAAAAGTTATGTGCAACGCCCCAATTACAGGCAATGGTGCCAAATATACAAAATGTATTACCTGAAAACTGACAGATGCTTTGCTTGTGATGCCAGTTGTGTCATCATACTTGGGGTCAACCAGGTTCGTGGTGGGGTCAACTTCAAGGTCAACGTCATGGTTACCCTCACTTGAATCCGAATCGCTCGACCCGCTCTCATGCGCATCGTCGGGTGGGGGTTGGTTGGGGCTCGGGGGGCGATTCTTGTTTAGACTCTCATTCGCATGCTCGATGAGCGGACGATGTGTGGACCCCATGCGTACACTTGACTGCCGACTGCCACTGGGGTGAAATTGAGGAGATTAGAAACTGTAATTCAAAACCATAGGGGCATTTTATGACAAGAATTTAACATTTGTACTAGTTATTGATTTCATCTAATTTAAGAGCATAGGATAGGAGATTCATGTTTAACCCCTTGATTGGGAAAACCAAGAGGTAATCGTCAGATCACCTTGCACCCACATATGGATTATCAAAGCTATTGCAGTGTGTTGTGTATGATTTATATATTTCTTTAATTGTGTAAAACCCATTAATTCGCTAGATTCAGGTAATGTCCGTTAAGTGGACCCAATCAACTAGCAAGCGACTAGTTCGAACTTTTAACCCTTCGGCTGAAAGGCGATACTAAACAACTAAAATAATCTGTTGGACTATATTTATATAATGTGCATTAAAACTACTTACTCATCTGGTTTAAATGGTGAAATGGTTTGTTCATACGGACCAGTGTCCTTTTCCCTTGATGGTCGGATTAGGAAGAAATATACAACAGCAATAATCAAAGCAAGAAACACAAGGCTACCAATCACAGCTCCAATGATAACTCCAACATTGCTTTCTTTGGTTACTATGGAATGTATGAGTGATTAGTTGCAAATCAAATATGTGACAACAGTAAATTCGCATCTTTATTATAATACTTTAGGGCTTCAAACCTTATAAACCTAAAAGATATAGATTCCATACAACTTAAAAGTATATACTATCGTACAGCTTACTATGTTCCCATAGATCATTTATTAAATATATCTGAATGTAAGTAGTTGAAATTGGAAGCATGTCAAAGTTTAATTAATTAGTCCCTTGGGATCTGGGTTATTATGTTCGACTTGTCGATTTGTGCCATACAGTTCTGTTAATTTTATGAGGTTAAAAACTATGGGTACTTTAAAATATGTAACATGTATACAAGCTAGTGATTTGCTAACATAACAGTTAAGGTTGGTAAATTAAATAACAAGCAAAGGATTTATAACTGATTGTTGCATTGCGGTAAAACTAATCAAACTATAAAGAACAATGAAGTTAAAATGGTTAATACAAATATAATATGGATTAGTTATACAAATTAAGTTGATCATGTACATTTAATACATGTCTAAGGTTTAATACTTGGCCTAAAGTAAAAATACAATTCAATATCTTTAAGACATAAATATTATGGCAAAAAGCGATTTGGAAAAGCACTAATATTAATATTAATATATATGTAATATACATATCTATCCACTAATCTGCCATCTTAACCTCAATTCAAGTATTTTTAAGTAGTTTAAAGTGCTATTGGCAAAAATGTGTGCTGCGATGAGTTATCTGATATTAGAATATAGGTATATGTGCGCAATGGTACAGATGAAAGAACAATTCATATTTATGGTGTAGTTAAATGTTTTTAACAACATAATAAAAAGTCCCATTTCCGATAACTGCATAACTGATAAAAACCAAGCCTTATTGTTTAGCGATAAAAACATAGTTGGGAGGTACATATCATACATAAGCTATACCAGAACATAACATTAATAAATATATAAATAAATAAAATTTTCAAAATGTTTTTTTCATATTGTATGTACCAGTACATTATATGATCTATGTTAAAGAGTTATCTCTATAAATAACACAATAAATATAGTTCCGCTGCTAAGCCAGTACATGTGTTGAAATAACGATAACTAATTAAATTAGTGCCAATCATTCGGAACAGTTGTGAAAGACATATGGTATCTAACTCTACCTAATGAATTTTAAATCAGAGGGAGTGAATAATGAAGGCTATCAAGTTAAAGCCACTAGCATAAAAGTAAATTGGTTTTGTTGTAATATATTCTGCTTTATAATGATCTCCAGTTTTGTACAATGAAAATATATGATATGTAATATTGTGTGTCAATGCATATAACACCAAATACTATGGAGAAAATCACCACCATATAATGACAAGATAAGACAAACCAAATTTGGATATCATAAGCGTTCCTTATGCTATAACACAAAGCATTCTATTCAACACAAACAATAATAGAATTTAGTAAATTAGTGTAAGTTGAACAGTGCCAACTAGAAAACAATTCAATTGGAATTGAACAACAATCAAAAATCAAATCTCTATTTGAAAGAGAACAATGGAACTAGCCATGTGAGACAACTAGACAATACAAATGGATTTTCTCCCAATGTTTAAATAAAAAGGATGTTTAAGAGAAAGCAGTCTGTGAGTGTACATTATATACAATAAGCATCACTATGTATAAAGATGATGCGATGTCTGTCAATAATAATTTTCCACAAACCGAAAGTTAAATCAATCATTTAAGAATTACAATACGCACATACACATATATAATACCAATATAGCATAGCATGAGCTTATATCATTAAAGTTAAATATGGATATGATAAAGGATAAGCATAACAACATGATTAAAATACAATGAGCAACTTAAATTAGGTAGGTTCCACTAGCCTACTTTTAGCATGTAAATATTGATGAATAGCAGAATTTATACTTCAGAATCAAACACTGTTCTTTTTAGATAAACATAACCAATCGAATATTTAAGTTTTAAATCAACAGTTTGGTGCTTAAAACTGACTTTCACAATGGCAAAGGTGTTTATTTACTATTTTGGGGGGAACTAAATGGATGTTGAAGTTAAAGAGGAATCATTTGTCAAACGACGCGGTCTAAAATACTGTATTTGTCATGGGAGATGAAAAAGCAATAGAGCATTCACTTCCAATTTACTAATTGGGCAGTTAAAGTCTCACAGGACAATGACATGCATTTTAATTTTAATGTTTTAAATGACTTAATTGTAACAGCAAAATATTATAAAACATTAATGATAAAAATGTTAAAAATAGAAAATAATTTAAAAAAAAAATTAATATAAAATAGCCTATATGGTACATCAATATTACAGAGCTGTGTTTAAATTGATAAAGTAACTACTCGCACCACTTTAAAAATATGCAAATGTCGTTAAATTGACAAAAGTGCCGAACAAAAGAAATCTGTGTCAAGCGGTATAAAAACTTACTTATTATTATGTTCGATGCTTTTTTAGCTGTGATGCTGTTTCGAGCTGGCTGTCCAACCCCATTGGTAGCGATGCAAATATAAGTGTCGTTGGAGTTTTCTGGCGTATTTGGTGAAGTCATGACAACGGTAGGTCCGTTGAAAGTCGCTGAAGGTGCCGATGGGGGTAGTTGCCAACTTATGCTTGCAGGAGGGTTAGCATCGACTGCACATGTGAGACTCGATCCATCCTCCGATACAGTGATAACAGGGGTTTCAGGGCTGTCTGAAAACAAATTCTATTTCATTAAAACGAAAAACAAATCTAGGGCTGTCTAAAAACAAATTCTATTTCATTAAAACGAAAAACAAATCTAATGTTGAGTTTTAGACGGATGAAATTAAGATTTAAATTGAAAGAAACACTTTTTTGACTTACATGTGACATTAGGAAACATTGTTTTTTTTACAATGTTGAGTTTAAGACACGTAAAATTAATATTCCAATTGAAACAAATACTTTTTTACTTACATGTGACATTAAGAAATATGGTTTGTCTAACAGTGGCTGGTAGTGCAGGGTGGGAAATTTCACAGTAAAATGACTGTTTGTTGTAAAACTTTGTCGGTTCAATGTGCAAGGTGGATATTGTGGTGGTTAGTTGGGGAGATGTACTGCTGTTTGTACTGCAACAAAATAAAAGCACTTTATTAAATGTTATGTACAAAATATCAGTGAGAGTATCGGTAAGGCCTAAGCGAACAATATCAAAACGAAAGTTATGTCTGTTAAAGACATAAATTACAGCGTCTTATCTAAACTACAGCAACTTCTCTAAACAATAGTTTTTTTCATACGCAGTAATTTATGAAGTACAGAAATATAAATACCATTGGTTATTAAAAATGCATCCAAACCAACAACGTTTGTTTGAAAAATTTAATACCAACCTAAAGAATTAGGAGTACTCTTATCTATATCGAACCGTTTTCTAAGAAATCTACAGAAGAACAAACCTACTCCCCATCCAAACCAATATGAAACATGATTTTACAAATATTATGTGTAAAAATTAAAACTTACAGAGTCTGGTCAAAATCTAAATGGCGAATTGTTCCCCATGATACGTCAGCCTGGGGTTTGCCTGGGTGAAGAAATAATATGGTTAATACAAAATAGAGCAGCAACAATATAAATTGCCTATAGCAGTTAACGTTAATTGATTTTTATTTTTTATAATCTGAGATAAATAAAAATAGGCGTCAGCAACAGTGTTAAATCTAACACAACAATTGATAAGAATATAACACATAAGATAAGAGGTAGTTTCGGTGCCAGAGCCATGATAGTTGAGATTGAGACATTATAATTAAACAAGTTCTGCTATGTTAAACAAGTTTAATAAAATTATAATTACAACGTGGTGAACAGTCGAATTGCAACTCTGGTTATGTGCGCCGAGTGGGTGCCTTTCGGATGATTTTTTTGCAGAAAACCAGAGCCAAAAATAATCAAATTTTGTGTGTGGAAGTTTATGCAAATAAACTTCAAGTAAATCATTTAACAAAATAAAAATGAAATATATTAAAATATTTAAACATGCAATGTGAATAATAAACCTGGCTACAATGATCAGGATTTGTTTTTTATTCCCCTTTACACCAGTTTAATAGAAAACTGTCAAGGTAAACTTTAAAAGGTATTTTTATTTGCAAGAGTAAACTCTTACTCGCATGACATGTGTTACGCACTTACGTTATCCATATGGATTTTTGGCCCTTGAAAACTATAACCTATCTTTCTGAACTAGTATTACTCTCTCATACATATACTTACCGCTGCGAGCTTCACAAGTAGCAGCGTTAACAATCATCCCAGGATTGCCGACAACTAGCGGGTTGTTTACTTTCTTCACCTCATACTCTGGGGCAACTAGAAATAAAGTTTTTGTGGTTTTAACTTGTTTACAAAACTATAAAATGATGTGGGAAATGTTTTATCTGGCCTCACATATAGTTTCAGGTCATATGATTTCGAAGTGACAATAATAGTATTTTTTGTAACATAGCCGTACAAATACTTACAAAATATAAATTAGGATAACTGCATGCATTCTATTTATAATCACCAATTGGACTGAAAAGGTTGAGTTTTGAAAACACTTTTTACCATTTAAAGCAAGTTCAAGTGGTTTTACTGGAGTAATGGGCCTTCTATGGCCTAAATTCCTGGTCCCGGTGCTACCGTGGAAAATAATGAAAAGTTCAAGTGGTTGACTTACCAAACACAACAAGTGGTGTAGTTAGCGAAGTTGGTAACTGACTATAAATCTCAACCACACACTCATATATTCCTTCATCTCGCAAACCAACGAATTTTATTTCAAGTTGCCCAGTGCTGGTAAAGACTAATCTTGTGTTGTAGGAATTAGCAAAAACCACTGGGGGTCTGCCTGATGAAGGCTATAAGGAAATAAAGTTTGGATATGATTGATACTATCTGTTTGATTATTCAGCCTATAATGACAAAATCTATATCTAATTAAAATCCATCATTCACATTAGGGACTAAATACTGTCAAGAATTTTATTATTTATTAAAAACAAGTATCATTAAAAGATTTTCTATTTAATCAAGAACAGATAATGCTAACAAAACACTAATACACCACCAATGCCCACACTGACACTTCAAATTTATCAAGGCTGATTAAGGCTAATGTAGGGATGCACAATATAGGATAGTTAGGTATTCTAGAATATTCTAGAATAATATATTTCGAATCTAGAATTTCGAATCCTATTCTAGAATGTTTTACCATGTATTTAAATTTGCTATGCTGTGCATATATTTTCTCATTTATAGTGAATTAGCAATATGCTTTTAAACTGTGGTGAGAGCAATTTACGTAGTCACAAAATATTTTACCATGACATATTTTTTAATCATGTGTAATATCTCTAAACACTATCTGCTATGAGGGAGGATACTAGTCTAGTAAGTGTTATTGAAATGAATGGCTGAGAAAAATGCTCCCAAACACCAGACAATTTTTATTTCCCCAGTTTGGTATTAAGACAGCTATTAATGCCCTTGCACAATTAAACATTAATTTACTATTTAACACAGTTATACCTAGGTAAAAGTATAATAAATTAATCACTGCAAAATCACCTAACTAAGTAATTGAACACATAGGATATCATTCATTGTGTTAATTGAAAACATAGTTGTTTAAGTGAAATATATATTGCAAATATTGCGTGTTTAGTCTGTAAATAACTCTTCCGCCTTTGGAATAATTGCGTCATATTTAAAGGTGCGATAAACCACGTGATTACAGCCTGGCGAACGTGACCTACTTTCTTTGTGCGTGCGTTCGTTTTAAGCGCGTCTGTCCACAGATGCATCGTGTATGGGGCAACTGATAAGATAAATGTTGTTGTGCTTTGATGCAAGTTGTATTTCCGAGCTACCGCTTTAGAAAATGTTCGGACGCTTTCGCACAATAGATGCACTTTCGGTATGGAGAAACGCATTACGGGTATTACATACGAATGAAGAAGCCATTTTACAATTTTGAGATTACGAATTTACTTCAATGACGATTCACCAAAAGTTTCTTATCATAGTTATCCACTCTCGCACGCTTGCTGAAACGATACGCTGACGTTTGCATAATCGGCATCACGCGTGTTGTTGCGCGTTGGATCGCAGCCAATATTTTACGTTTTTAATTTCGAATCCCAACGATTCTTATTAAACTGCTTGTAAAGATTCGAATCCCTAGAGATTCGAATCTCAAAGATTCGAAATTCTATATTGTGCATCCCTAGGCTAATGTAACATCAACACATATTTATTTTTACCTTATAATGAGCAACTAGTAACGTTGGAGCGGTTTCATCAGTTTTAAACTGTATTTTAACAAGCACATCATTACTAAAGGAGGACGCAACTTGTGGATTATAGCATGGTATACTTGCAGTGTTTCCTTGAATTACATTGTTACTTGCAGCACCTGAAAAAAATAATAATCAGTACCGGTAGTTGTTCCCAGAATAATGTATTTTTAATTTGAATTTATATTGTTCTAAATAATTATTGTGGATGATATTTTATTTACATGGTATATGTCAAAATCCATATTGAACAATTTACCCACTACAGATGTTACAGAACCACAAATCTGCATGGGTAACACCCGCATGTTTATTCACATGACGCATGCTATTTGTGTAAGAAATTACTCTTGCAAAAAAATAATGCCAGGTTGGTATAATACCAGATTTAAACAGTTGTTACATCATACAAACCACAGTTGCGAATTGCGAGCCATGTTTACTCACATTACTCTCACAGGGCCGAAAATTGACGCACGCGATGCGGGTAAGAATTTACTCTCACATATAAAAAACTAATACCGTTTACTTCAAATACTGGATTATACAGCATCATAATGTAAGATTGTTATAATACCAGATCTCTTATAAATAAAAGCGAACAAACCAAAACCAGTATTTAAATGACAATCATGGCCTACAAATGTATTTAAGAATTGTTTGGCTCGAGTGCATAATGCACAGCTGGAAAGACAAATGTATTAATAAAACCTAAGTTGACAATTATAATATTAAAGACTGGCAGTTAGAATTGCTATATGAGCTACGTGCGGAACCATGAACAAATGGTTTACAACGGAAAAAGACCATGAGCTCAAATTAAGTTGTTTTTTTTCCTTAAAGGTTATTTTTTTATATTCTGGACTTTTAGATTCAATCCGACAGGTTGGAACCTAACTGGTTTAAGAGCATTTTTACAATCCTGGTTATAATCCGTGGCTTTACTAATCTACTAGACATCGAGGCAGGATTGAATTTTATTTTGCGAAACAGTTATTTTCGTCACTTATATAAGCAATGCAGGGTAAGGGTATATCATGAATGTGACGGATTATATTCAGATCATGTTAGTGATAAAAATACTTTGTTCCTCTCATGGAATATCTGTTGTCCCGCCCCACTTTACTCGCAGATTATTGAATCCCACAATCTGGTATATCAGTATATTCAGCTAAAAACAACTAGAGTAATATAAAAGGAAATGACATAAAAAAGTAGGGAAACTGCTTACTTAAACTAGAGAAACTAATTCCAACCCTATTCCAAACACTTATTAAAACCCAGGCCTAACATTTAACCTTAGAGCCCTAATCTTTATTTAAGTGTATAGTTTCCCTGATTGCCCCTTTTCATCTTTTCCTCTTTTTAGTTTCTCCAAACAAATGGAAACTTACCATCATACAGTGACAACATAGTTAGTACAATCCAAATCCCGAGTTTGAGAAAAAACCTTATAATCATCTTGATTTCAATAATATTCTTAAAAATTCAAATTCTTGGTGGTGTGTTGATTTCAACAGTATATTCCAACTCCTTTACATCAATTTGGTTTTGATAAAATCTGGTAATTTCATCAAAAGAAAGCTCTAAAATTACAAATTGAACGAACCCCAAAACTCAAATTTGACTTAAATGATTTTAAACCATAGAAATCATATTTCAGTTTCGGGGGCGAAACTTAAATTCGCTTAAAATATTGTAAGTCAGGCAAAAACAACAGGTGTACCTTTCTCCAAAAAGGACATTAAAGTAAACTTTCAAAAAATTAATATATCTTTTGTATTATTCCACTGTCGGCGAGAGTTGACCATATTAATCACCATGCGTGTACATTTCCGGTTAGTCTGGCGGTTTAGTGCGTCGCCTTTCAATCGTAAGGTTTCAGGTGCGAAACTGGTCGCTGGCTAGTAGATTGTGTCTTTGGGCAAGGCACTTCACGGATATTGCCTGAACCCAGCAGATTAATGGGTTCTACTAAAAATTAAAGGAACGTGTCTATCATTTAAAACACACTGCAATAGCCCCGGTAACCCGACGGTGGGCGCGAGGTGATCTGACGATTGCCCGTATATTAACTCCCTTGGTTTTCCCGTTCACGGCAGTAAACATATATATCCTTTCCCATCCTCCTATATGATTAGAACGGCGATATGTAGGCTACTTACAATGGGCGACAGCGAATCCGGGGACTTGCTTCTGGCAAGTTCGGGCAATTTCTGACCGATACGTAACTAGCTTGCTGCAAGGACTGTTATAATATGGGCAATTCTGCAGCCCATGGTATATAGTAGACTCCATTCACCTTTTTCCACTAGGACTAGTTTTGTAAAAGTCTCCCAATTTCCATGAAAGCCTTTCGAGTCGATCAGGTCAGACTAAATATCTTATTAGACTTGGCGAATCAAACACGGATTAGCTGAAAATTATTTATTTTGCGATGTTAAGCATTTTTCTAAAAGCTTTTTAATAAAAGCATGAAAAGACTGCTACAAAACCCTATTTAAGTTACGCAGTGAAAATATTGGGACAGCTACTGTGCACATTCGATAAGCACTCAGTCCTTGTCCACTACAATAGACGGCAGAACAATCCACGCTAAAAAAAAACAGTTCAACTTAAGTGTTTAATCTGTACAAGTTTTATTGGTAAAACGCAAAATTTAACACAACCCAGGCTCCATAATTCTGAATGCCACATATAGGCGAAACAGCACTTTAAAACGATGGAATGATTGCTGTATGAAAGGGTCAGTGCCCGAAAGCTTTGAAACAACGTTTAAAATTTAAATGATGTCGCTCGATCTTACAACATTTCTTGTGAATTACCGACTACATAATGTGAATTGGAAGATGACTTCTTAGCCATTTGTACACGCTGAACACGGCCCCTTTTCCCAGTGTTTATGTTTGAACGACTTATTACTGGGGTGGAGGTGGTGGTGGGGCAGGGGGCATCCCGTAATTCATCATCCCCATATTCATCCCCATAGAGTAATCCATCCCACCCATGCCATCCTGACCCGAACTTTGACCGCCAGGGGGTGGAGGGGGTACCGGGCCGGGTCCACTGGGCATTGGGGGAGCGCCACCACTGTTACCCATGTCTACCACCCATACCCCACATCCCCATGTTGTAGCCCATCGCCATCATGTTGGAACCATCCATTCCCATCATACCCATCCCACCATTTGCCGCTGTAAGTAGAAAGGGTGTACTGGTAAACATGTATATCAAGGATATACTTGTAAACACGTATGGGTGTACTTGTACAACAGCCTAACGACATTAAGAAAAAGTTGAAAATTTTTGTGTAATCTGGTAAAACAAGTCATAATTTTTTATTGTTCAAATAATTTAAATGTCACCCATTATCTTACCCGAGTTCAATAAACATACCGTTTTAGCAATAACTGACTAACATTTTCATAAGCCTTTTCAAAATGTCTAGCAACATGTGAACAAGGATATACTTACAATCACCACCCTGGTTGCCGCTGCTGCTTTGGTTCTTCGACTGGTCCCCTTGATCCCCACCCCACTGTTGCCATGGGGGAGCATTGGAGTTGGCCCCAGAACTTGGTGGGGGCGGTGGCTGTGGTGCATTTCCTGGGGGTGGTGGTGGGGGCTGATTGAAATAATTACCCCCGGAATTGCTACCATCGGCAGAGAAACCCATCGGTGGCCCCATCATGCTCCCACTGCCATCAGGTTGCTGCATCCATGGGGGCACATCACCACCCCCATAAGATTGGTTCATGCCTCCAGGAGGAGCCCACTGGTTGGGCGCCCCCTGACCACCATATGGTCCCGACTGCATCCAAGGTGGAGGTCCCCCTTGATTCATCATAGATGGCCTACAAACGAATTGTGTGAGAAAAAAAACACAAAAATGGTCGTATTACAAACCTGTTTCCATAACCACCACGATTCGAATTATTAAACCTCTGTCGAGGGCCACCCGGGCCACCAAAACGAGGTCGAGGGGCCATCCACGGAGCACGCTGACTCTGGAATCGATTCTGACCCCCTTGGAAGTTGTTGAACCCACCACGAGCGGAACCCCCATTGTTTCCATCACCTGATGGGGGTCCTTCACCCAATTCGGCCATGAGCGATTGATACTGGAAAATAATGAGAAATTAATCAATGACATAGATTTTATTGTATCTCTCATACAAGACATCATAACCAACTGTCTGTAACTTCTTAGCATCAAGTGTTGTTTATGATAAATTTCAACCACATTTCAAGTTTACATATTTTGTTGCATTGCATTTTAATTTATATGCAATGTATTATAATGTTAGTTTTTACAATACTAAATGGCCACCTTCTTTTTATAAAGCTTTGTTTGTAATATGCGTAAACTTATTTATTGCAAGAAATGATCACATTACCTCGCTGTCCATTTTAGCACGGTCCACATTCCCACCAGCGTCCATCTGTTGCAGCTGGTTGCTTGGGTGATCTGCTCGGCAATCTTGCACCAAGTGACCACGTCCACCACACTTGGTGCACACCGTGGTGTTTGTGATGTTCTGGTTCTCTGGTTTCAACCACGCTCGCTCTCTGTGGTTGATGGAGTTTGGATAAAAAATTCAAATTCCTGTTCACTGGTCGTGCAACATTAAAACAAGTTGGTTTTGAATTTTTTTTTTGATATTTTGATTGAAATTTTGTTTGAAATGACATGAAATTTTGAATGTTACTCAAAACCAGCATCAAGAAGCTTGGGAGCATATTTTAAGCTGCGACTATACATATAAACTTGATTATTTCCCAAAGAGGGTGATCACTGATCATTCCACTTACAGCCATGTATGAACATAAAAGTTAATGTCAAATTTGGGTTTAAACATTTAAAATGCATTTGAAGTACACTGAATCACAATGAGAGAATTGTTAAGCTGCCCAAGAATACAAAAAAATAAGTTTTTTCTGTATTGTTCTGTGCAACCCTTGGGAGGTTGCAGACCTCAAAGAAAAAAAAAATTATGTATTTAGCTCAGACAATTGTAAAATTCCATGCATTTGTTGCTAATCACAAGTGAACTTCTCACTTTGGCATCAAGTCTTCCCGCAGGGTTCCATTCAACTTGGCGAGCTCCATGAGCTGAAGTTTCCGCAAATCGTTGTCTTCTTCCGGCTGCTCTATACCCTGGGAGAAACACAATATTTGTTGCCGACAAACCTTTGCACAAATATGAAAATCTGATGAGTTCATTTTTCAAACTCAAAATCGGGACCTAACATTGCTGTGTTTAATGCCATCTTCATTTTATTGGATTCGATTGTAAGTAACAACTCTCTTTTGTATGTGGGAACCAATCTTTTAAAAACTACAGTGATATCCACACCTGTTTGATGATCTTGTTGATTTCAGTGACGGCTTTCTTCACACATTCGATAGTACTGGAGGATACAAGTGCATGCAGAGGTTCATCCTCCCCAGGAAGTGGCTGGCCATCCTTTCTTCCTATCTTTCCCTCTTTCACCGACCCTTTGCCCCGAATCATGATCTTGCAGTTGCTCTGGGAAACAATTATAATATTTACTAAGTAACTAATATCACTGCTTTTTAGTTTCTACAAGATTATTGCAACTTGTGGGTTGAATATGATCTGTAACAACGACTTCACCAGCACACTGCAATAGCCAATAACCCCAGCAAACCAACTGTGAAAAGGTAACCTGACAATTTCATGTGTTATACCGCAGACTAGTGGTATGGGTTATCAAATTAAAATAGATTCCACTTACATCTTTTTCAATTTTCTTCAGGGTATTTCCCCTGGGTCCGATGAGCAAACCAACAAAGTTGATATTTGGATTCATATCTTGTGGAATCATAACTCTCTCACTGACTCGAGCTTGTGGCGGCCTATAGATTGGAAATTTGGGAAATTAAAAAAATACTATAATTTATTTCCGAGTAAAGCGCAGAGGGAAAATAAGCATTTTGCAAATGTTTCATCAATGGTTCTGTTGCCAACTTTTGTGCAATTGTTACGTAACTGAAACCTCTGCAAAATGCAAATGTTTTTACCTAAGATGTTTTTATTAAAAATCAAAGTTTCCCATATACCGGTTTGTCTTCAGGTGCTATTCTACAGTCTATTTTTAAAGAGGTCAACTGGACAATATTGGTACAGTAACATTTGGGTTGCTCACTTATAATCTTTGCGTGGTTTAAACTCAGGGTTGAAATGTTATTATATGATAAAAACTTTTAATGGTTTTTTTTTAAACAAAAGTTCCCCCATATATCGGTTCGTCTCCTGGTGCTATTTTAGAGGCCATTGTTACAAAGTCCAAAAGTATAGGCCTAACAGCTTAACTTTTTAAAACCCTTTTTTAGTTTGCTCACTTATAATCCATGGGTGGTTTAAACTCAGGGTTGATGTCCTGCATGTGGATGATCAGTCTGTGTCGCTCTTCTTCCAGTTTCTTCCTTGTCCGATACTCCCTTGTATTCATCCTCTTCCCCTCCCCATTATAGATCGGCTCCGGAGACGGGGACCTGCCAGGAGGAGGAAGAGTTGGGATGCGGACTGACTAATTTTTAATTTATTTTTGGTTTAAAATTTTCGTAAAATTTAGTACCGATAACCTATAATGGTAAAAGATATATAAACATCCTAGAAAATTAATAATAAAAAGGGATATAATAATTAACAGACTTTGTAAAACAAACGTTTTTGATGAAAAGATTAAAAACACATAATAAAGGGCGTCTGTTCCCTAAAATGATGGTTTGATTAAAAAATAAAACAAGTGTTATGCTTGCATGATGACGGCATATCTGAAATTTCCGGTTAAAATTACAAAATTTGGAAAAAATCTGTCTCAATTTGTCAACTGCTGCTGGAAAGTTAGGGTGAAATTAAAGTTTAAAATTTGGTTATTTGGGGAAGAAGTTTTGAATAGTTCACCCTGAAAGGCTGCAAATGATGGAAAGAATGGTTATGCGTTAAAATTATATAGAACCTGATAAAAAGTTATTACTTGAGAGTTCATTACATTTATAATGTTGGTAAATTGAACTTATTTTATTTTGTTTCCGAGCATTCTTTTAGCAAAAGCCAAAGCGGTATTTATGACATGATGATTCTTCAGCTTTAGTTTTTTTTATAAAAATGTAAGAAAGTGTTAACATTAAAATGCTCTTAAATAGAAGGGTAAATAAATACTACATTCTGCAGTTTGCATAAACTTACCTAACCAGGTTAACTTTTTTATGCATTTCATGACTTAATTGGCTTATAATATGTGTATATGGGTTAAGATTTGAACATTTTTTAACGAATAGTCCATAAGCTAGAAAAATAAAAGATTTCTTATATATGTAAAGCTAGCATAAATATATATTATGAATGTAAGCAGTATATATGTTGTAGAATATGTAACTGATTAAATAAACATTTTTGTTTATATATTTAAATTTAATTTATGTCATATAAATTCTTTTATTTCTTAAGTATTACAACTCATTAGCTTGGTGGACTACTGCATCATCTTTCAGTGAAAGGGTTGCAGATTCGAAACTGAGAGCTAGTCGGTTGTGTCCGTAAGCAAGGCACTGAGCAGACCTGAACTTGATAGGTTTTACCAATTTGAAGGAACGTCTCAATCATACACAACGCACTGTAATAGCTCCGGTAACCAGACAGTGGGCGTGGTGAGGTAATCTGACGATTGCCCACGTGGTAACGCCCAATGCGATTTCCCATTCCCAGGGTTAAACAAGAATTTCGTATCACATATGCGTATTAAAACTATGTCTAAAGAATTACAAAACAAAACAAAACAAGGTAAATGTTAAATAATAGAACCAATCCAGGTTGCAGTGATGTGCCACCATGTGGCTCGAATATGCCAAACCTGTCCTCAGGGTTCGCAGGGATTCCTAGATCGCCCAACTTGAGTTTTCTTGATACGTCCTCGATCTGTAGCTGAACTGTTAGGTTTTCGGTTAAGCGAAAACAAAACCGAGAGGGAAAAAGGAGGAAATGTGATTATGTGAGAATGCACCAGTAGCACCCAGCTGCCCAAAGGCACACCAGGTATATCATATGTAAAATACAATTGGCAGGTGAATGTAAACAATAATATGTTAAATATGGCAAGTAGAAATATAAATAACTGTAAATCTACTAGAAATTTAACAAGAAACAGCATTTTTTGCTATAAAAACGTCAAGCCTTCCATCTACCCTCTACAAGTAATGCTGATAAACAGATTTCCAAAAGTCTGTGCAAGTTTTTCGAGTAAATTCTCTCATTTAAGCAAATTCTTTGCTTTTTAGTTAACTGCTACATATGAGTAATTATCCTTTTTGCACAGATTTTACCCCTGCAGCTGCAGTACATTACATCATTTACCAGATTTAATAAAAGTATTGGTGACATAACACAATCAATCAAAATCAGCATAAGGTCTTGGTCCTTTAATTGCCCTACCTGAATATATTTTTTTAACTTACCTGAATCTCTAATCCTACAAACAAAACACAGATGAGGTATTGTATCTCACCTATATAAGCTTTCTGCTGCTGTGGAGTGAGGTTGGCTGAGACGGAAGTCGGCATGCCAGGAATCTCAGTTTTGACGGCAGCACTACTCCATCTGCTCCTCTTCTTCCTGGGTCTTCCACGATCATCTGTACTTGCCGGAGGTGCACCAGCAGGATTTGGTTGGCTCTGAGCAGGCGTCCATTTGTTCCCATCATTGCCAGCTGAAGAAATAATATATTAGTTATCTTGTATCTAATCGCATATACAGGACAGTAAGACCACTAATTTAGGTTAATGTTTAATACGAAAAATATGATAAAGTTGTTTACAGGGATCTTATATGACCATGTATAATGTATAAAAACAGAGGGACAGTATAATGCAACCAGTATGTTAATGTCAGAGATACGTTAAGAGAGGTTTTCCTAACTAAAATGAAGCAAACCAACCTGTAGCAGCATTCCTTTGCGCAAGTTTGGCCAGATTAGCAGCCGCAGCCTGGGCTGCTTTTAACGCGAGCGTGGCATTTGTGCTGGCAGCCAATGATCCCATTGGTTTCTTTGGCTCCTCGTGTCTGGGAGGAGATGAAGTGAATCCTCTTTTTGCACCGATTGCTTTGTTCCTTGAGCCAAGAGGAATTGCATTGGCGCCGGTAAAACTGTTGCTTTGACTCCTTGGCATGTTTTATAAAATGATACACCTACGTATTTTTGTGTCTGCAAAAAGCACTAGTAGAATTACCTATGCTATTCTCAAAAAGAAAAAGGCAGTTTAAAGTGGAATTTTATGATTTAAAAAATATATATTGCGCAACTTTTTTTCTGAAAGAGTTGCAATACAGGAACAAAAATCAATGAAATTGCCACGTAGGACTGCTATGTAGTACCTGGTTTTAGTAACAATGGTCATGTTGCTAGTGTTTAGCGCTCTAGTGGTGTTTGTGCTAATTTTCATTCTACCACCATTATTTAGATAACTATATTTTATAATTACTTAATGCCACACAAGCAAGCACTAGCATAAAGACGAATACAGTATTACGTAAAAGTTTGTGTAACATATAATAGTTATTTCATTTTTGAATTTTGCATGATCATAATTTGTTTTTTTTTGTAAGATTTTGAACTTAAAACGAAAATAAAAATAAGAACAAACTTATAGTTTCACATGTACGAAGCGCAATACAGTAGATAATGCTAAGCTTCAAAGCGCCATACAGTCTATACTATTGTGTGTAAAGGCTAGCTGCAAAGACTATGTCACGTTTGATTAGTTCGGAACAAGTTTTCATTTTTTCATAAAGAATTGGATCTCCTATCACCCTGGCAGCGTTCCGAACGTCCCTGCATGTTTCGTGCAATCTTTGGATGGTACGCACCACCATTCCTTCTTGTACTAATGTTAGATTTGTGATATCTTTGAAGGAGGTACCTTTGGCCCATTCATAGACCACCTCAACAAGTCCGAAATTTAAGTTTGAAAGAAAATCTTCAACAGCTTCTTGAATACCAAGTTCTAATTGGAGTACTCCAACAGATCTAGCGACTTCAATGATCTTATTTATACCTTCTTTTAGATTTGGAGTAAGAGTCACATCACCCATGTCTACTTTCTGCTGAAATACAACACAGGATAACAAAGCTACAATTTCGGCAGGATCCATAGAGGCAAATACGTTTTCAAAGACGATTTCCGTTAATACAATTTCTTGAGATGAAATTTCGCAGGCAACTCTTCCTTTTAGTTGCACTGCTCCACCAAAGTCAATGTATCGCAACTGCTTGAGGACATGCTTCCTTTGCTTGTATTCAGGTAGTAGATGCAGGCTTCTTTCACTTAAAAGAAACTTTAGGTCGTTCATTTCTTTTTTAACCTTTAGAAATGCAGCAACCGTATGAACTTCGGAGCTAAAGAAAGGTGAAGCAATGCACTTGAAAGCAGTTGTGACTAATTGTTGGAGAGAGTTCATGCTTAATATATCTTCCACCACATTCATTTCATTGATTCCAACGTCAGATATCAAATCTATGTGGTTGCACTCCTTGGACTGCACAACTCTGAATAGTTCTTGGAGCGCTATTCCAGTAACTTTGTCTGGGAGATCTGACTTGAATCTTGGCATTTCCCTTTTTCTGCAATCATCAATAATGCGATCTCCTTGGATTTTAAGCTTTTTACTTGTGATAATAAGAATGTCATCTATTGTAACCTCTAGCACTCTTTCACAAGGAGTAGATACAGGTTGAACAATAAGCTTTCCCATAATGAACTGTGGATCCCAAGAGTTTAGCTCCAATTGATTAGGTTCTTTTTCAGTTAGCACCATCACAGTGAAAGATTTTTCAGTACGAGTGGTATTCACTTTTAAAACAACTGCTACATGCTGTTGGTATGAAGGGCATGATAGGACGACCACCCGACCTGGGAAAATCACCTTACTTGAACTCGAGCTCATCAATATCTGTTTGTAAACATTTTTTCGTAACTTTAACAGTTCTTGACAAGTGTTAAGATACTCTTCATAGTCTGATCTGTCCAGCAGGTCTTTTACTTCATCATTTTGTCTCATTTGCATATTCAATTCTCGGATCCTTTGCTCTCTAGCTTTTGTCTTCTTTCTGGAGCCGAACTCTGAAAAGCTTCTCTTCATGACTTCCTCTACACGCAGTTGTTCAACACGCAAGAGATTCAGAATCATTCCATAGGTGAGTCGAAATTGTGACTCCAGTTTACTGGGTTTACCTTGCATCATCACCTGCAGCTCTCCCATTTCTGGCACTTGACCTTTGCAAAGAATCACAACATTTCCAACGGCATCAAGACCCCTTCTACCGGCTCTACCTGCCATTTGAATGTACTCTCCTGCAAGTAGGTTTCTCATTTTGGTACCATCATGTTTTCGTAAGCTATCGAACACTACCGTCCTAGCAGGCATGTTAACGCCCATTGCAAAAGTTTCAGTTGCGAAAAGGAGCTTCACCAATCCCCGAGCAAAAAGCATTTCCACTACTTCTTTTAAAATTGGAAGTATCCCGCTATGGTGAACTCCAACACCAAGATGAAGCTGCTCACTCATTTTAAGCACTTGGGGTAAACTTTGATCATTTCCTTTCAACTTCTTAATGCACTTGTTTACGAAGATATGAATTTCGCTTTTTTCCTGAGTGGTTGTTAAATCCATAGAGGAGAGTAATGAAGCGTTTTCATCGCACCTTCGCCTTGAGAATGTAAATGCAACAACAGGGAGCTGGTCTTTCTTACACAGCCTGTTGATCAATGAAAGCCATATTCCTTTATCCGATGCAGGGTTGGAACTATATTGAACTTTTGCTCCTGATTTCGGTTGCTTTTTTAAGCGCTCATTTCTTGCAGCTTGTGCCTTTTGGTAAGCGATAACATCAAACTTACGATTTTCGTCTAGGATCATAAACATTTGGTCATTTGTTTTGTTACTGTTACCAGTGTATAAGAAATGAGTAAGTGGCACTGGCCGTTTCTGTGTGCTAATGACATAGATTTTCCTCTTTTTAGTTCTACCAATCCAATTTGCAAATTCCATGGTATTTGGCACAGTTGCACTGAGCAAAACAACATTGCAATGCTCTGGCAACATGATTAACACTTCTTCCCAAACTACACCTCTTTCGGAATCATTAATGTAGTGAACTTCATCAAAAATGACCCACTCTAAATCTCGAATAGTGTCTGAGCCGTTATATAACATTGACCGCAGGATTTCAGTTGTCATAATCAGGCAAAAAGCATCAGGGTTGATTTGCACATCTCCAGTTATTAAACCAACGTCACCAAATGTTTGTTTAAAATCCCGGTATTTCTGGTTTGAAAGTGCCTTGATTGGACTTGTGTATATCACCCTGGTCATATGCTTAGCCGAAAGAGCTATTGCATACTCTGCAACAACAGTTTTTCCTGCCGAAGTATGAGCAGCGACAAATACACTGCAGTGGTTTTCCAACTTTAACACAGCTTGCTTTTGAAAATTATCCAATTCGAAGGGCCATGTACGTGCCATGACAGGAACTTTTTCATGGAAGTTCGCAACTGAAGTATTAATGTCAACTTTAAATGCCCATTTTTCATCATCCATCGGCTTATCATCTGTGACATTAGCGATCTTAGGTTTGTTACCAGTAGTTTTTAAACCAAGAGATGGTAGAAGTTGGTCAAGATGATCATTTCCAGTTTTAACTAACTCTTTGTCAGTTTTATCCTCGACCTTTTCCACTTTAGGTGTGTTACCCACAATTTCATCAAGCTGATCAAACGTATATTGATTAAAAATGTCTGCCATGTTAAATTTGTTATCTTTTGCCTTATTGGATTTAAAAGCAATTCCATTTTCAAATCCAGGTGGACAGGTTAATAACTTATCCTCAAAATCAATCACTTCACCATTAGATTTTTGCTGTGAAAGAAGTTTATCTGCATTCGGTTCGTCCATTCCTCCTGGCCAAAATGGAAAATTAATGGTTGAGCCTCTTGTCCGTTCATCAGGTGGGCCAGGGGCACGGGACATTGCGCAAGAATTTTTGGCGGTGAGATTAATCCCGGTTATAACTTCCTCTTCAAAGATGCCAAGTATTTCTCCCGTTGTTTTATTCCGCTCAATCTGTAACGTGCTGTTAGACGGGCACTGCTCAAAGGAATAAAGCGAGTTTAAGTCATTTTCTTGTGGCCATATTGTTTGAGTTCTCCTCTTGTCAAAAATGTCAAGATTATTAAGGTCCGTACATGTTTCGGTGGCTTCATGTGGTATGGGCTCTAACACTGGAAGTTCAGAAATGGGTAGAAGTAACGATTGGCAAGTTACATCTTTATTGTGACTTGATTTTGCAACAATAAGATTTCCACAAACACTGGTTTCCAACAATTTAAATCCACATTTCTCTGCTGCATCTAATTCAACCTGCATCATGTCTTCATTTTTTTTACCTATGAATTAAACTTCTAAATATAAATATACCAAGGCTTGTTATTACGGCACTTTGAAAAAATGGTGATTTTATCTATCGACAAAAAAGCTACAGACAGGGTAAACCACATGTTTTTGTTCAAACTAATCTGCAGACAAAAGTATCATTCAGATTTCTGTATTCCCGCAGGATTCAATATTGATTTCACATTTCAGTCCATTTAAAACTCACTGCCGTTAAGGTGGTTTTCAGTGGTCTGTATTAAAAATTGCTATTTTGGCGATTTTTAGGATATTGTTTAATTAAAATAAGGAACAAAGAAAATAAGCTTTTTACTATACATATGGAAACTAATTTAACCCTGACCTCATCAGTAATCTTAACCACAGAATAATCCTTACTTTTAATCCTAACCCAAATGCACTAACCTTTATTTAACTGTGCAGTTTTCCTTCTTTTTGTTTTGCCAAATTAGGAACCTTTACTGCAAGGGTGCCTTTAAATACTACAGGACCGCTTGGAGCGCTTGGATCGCTTATAGATTGCTATGGAAAGTAATTCTAACCCTGTCCCAAACACTAATCTTAACCCCAGAACTAACTTTAACCCCAACCCTAACATTATTATCTTGGCTTTTGTAATTACGAAATATAGTAAGCGATCCAAGCGCTCCATGCGATCCAAGCGCTTCATGCAATCCAAGCGATCCTGTAGTATTTAAAGGTACCGTTACTGCAATGCTAAAAGAGGGGATCGGCAGCGTAAAAACTAACTCTTAACGCTCTTGCTAATATTAACTTCAACAATAATAACCACAATCCTAGCAGTTAACCAACGAACAACCTTCTATTTCGCGTGCACCTGATCTTCTTTTAGTGTTATCCACGCAAAACTAACATTTGTTACGTCAAACAGAAACTGCATAAACACGGTGCACACACTACGGCAACAACGGTGCGAGCCACTTCGACTAGTCACGTCGGTCGTCAGGCGTCGGTGACGCCTTTAGTGTAATGTTGAAGCGAGGCGTCAGCAACCGAAGCGTCAGGCTGGCGAACCCGTCAGCAACCAAGCGTCAGGCTGGCGAACTCGTCAGCAACCGAAGCGTCAGGCTGGCGAACTCGTCAGCAACCGAAGCGTCAGGCTGGCGAACCCGTCAGCAACCGAAGCGTCAGTGCTAGTTAAGAGAGACAGAGATTTGAAATAGTAATAGATTGAGCACGGAAAGTTAAAAAGTAAGACTATTCTGTATCATTTCTACAACAGTATTTTCGAATCCTATTCTTGAATAGTTTTTATTAATGTTTACCTCATTAGTTTGTTGTAGTTAAATTCACGATCCTGAGAGATTCGAATCCGAAATGATTGTATTTTTGTGTGTGTAAGTGAGCGGTTCCATACAATACCGAGAAGATAACACTAAGAATGTACATCATGAACTTTAAACTTCTTGTTCGCAAATCAAAAACAAATGGAAGAAACTCAAGGAAACGTATCATGAATTCTGTGGCGGATTAAACAAATCTGGTGCAGCATCCCAAAAAGCTCTTGGCCATTTTTTAATGCAATGAACCGGATATTTGCATCAAGAAGCGTGGTAGGTAGTTTTATAAACTATGGTACCAGGGTACTGTTTTAGTCCAGCAATTTAAAATACAGCAACATGTACTTATGGCTTACAGCTATTTGGTAAGGGTATTGTATGACTACCCCGATGCGACACATTTTCAGGTTCTTTTTCCGAGACTGTAAAAACTGTTTGGATGTTGGAAAAAGTGCTGGAAGTTGTGCCTTTTATTAGTGCCTGCATTTCTTACCATTAAATATTGTTACTTCTTTAATAGTACTGTAAAAGATTAACAGTTTGCACAAATTTAATTTTCTAGGCATGTGCGAGTGGAGGTGTTGAATATATCTTCATGGATTCTGAATCTTTAACTGCAGCCACTGAACAATTTTTTAGCAGTGAACCCCTATTACCACCGGTGAATGAAGATGAGGGCTGGCCCATCAGAAATGACCAAACAGACCAATGATATATTTATTTTAGAATCCATTGGTAAGTTTTATTCACTCCTATTATATTTATTTACTAAAGTAAATAGTTATACTACCCGTATATTATCTAGTGTTTTGAATATGTTTATAATCATAACCTAACATTCAATAAGCAATCTTCTTGAGAAGGCAGCTAAGTATTTATAAATTTAGGTACAGAGGCAAAAGCTCGTGATGAGAATAAGGGAACAGAAAATTAGCCTCAGTAGTTGGCTGGAGTGTCAGGTAATGATTTGTTTGGGCAGTGAGAGTTTATATCTAGGTCAATAGGGTCGAACAAAAAGGAGACATAGCCAGAAGGTACACAACATAGAAAAATGCTCTTGCTTTAATTAAAAATTTTTTGTGTTGCTTTAATCACATATATTTTTTGGTTTCCAGCTAAAGAAGAGGGGTGCAAACTTCTGTCAGAGGAAGGATAGAGCACTGATTGCACAATAAAATGAAAAGATGATGAAGACTATTTCTGAAGAAAATGAAAAATTTATTGATGCAGTTTGTGCATTAAAGTAATGTCATGCTGTGCACCAGTGCCTAACTTTTATTTAAATGTTGGACTTCATTTTTAATTCTGCCCAATACCTGGTTACTCACCCTTTTGCCAAATAGGTAACGTACATGTCAAGTATTCTAATAAAATTCTGTTTATTAAATGGAAGTGTGTACAATGCAAATTTCGCCACAATAAATCGTACAGAAAACTGTGCTGTCTGTTCAGTTTGCAATCTTGTAAGACATGCTTCTATTCTGTTTGGATATGACTTTGCTGCCTCCTAGTGAAAAGAAAATGTAATACTACATTGCTTTTAGCGGAAATCACACACATATGTGTGTTCCACAAACCTTAAAGAAATCATTTCTTACAGCATACATGGACCTGCTGTCATTTGTGGCACCAGCATCACCATGTCACTCTTGCCACAAAATCAAATTTGTTTGATATGCTGGACCTAAATATACCTTGTTTTAAATTGATATGTAAAAGTATAGATAGAACATCATACCTACAACAAAGCACTAGGTAATATAATAAATAATTCAATTCTACATATTGCAAGTCGAATGTATATATAGAAGTACACTAGTTGTGTTAACTGAAATTAGACTGGGCAGCAGGTCAGGTGATAAAGTAAAAGCGATTACATGCAGTTGACAATACAACACATCTCTGCTGCCTTGCCACGCTATTCACACTCCTTGTGTTATAAGATATGATATGTATTAAATACTTAATCTAATAAATAAGAATGATGGTTTGGCACTTATCCCAGTATTGTTGGGAATAATCTAACATTATTATGAAACAGATAATTTTAATGATAATTAAGAATACTTTATTGAGCTTGGTACTCTCGTTTCATCTTCTACACTAGCTTACTTTCAACAACAATCCACGGTACAAAATACAAATTAGTAAATTACCGACATTCGCTAACGTGTTGGTTGCTTCCTACTCAGCTAAGCCTGACGCTTTGGTTGCTGACGGGTTCGCTAGCCTGACGCTTCGGTTGCTGACGGGTTCGCCAGCCTGACGCTTCGGTTGCTGACGGGTTCGCCAGCCTGACGCTTGGTTGCTGACGGGTTCGCCAGCCTGACGCTTCGGTTGCTGACGGGTTCGCCAGCCTGACGCTTCGGTTGCTGACGTCTCGCTTCAACATTACACTAAAGGCGTCACTGACGCCTGACGACTGACGTGACTAGGTCGAAGTGGTTACAAGCCTTCCTCCACTACGGCTTTCATAAAACTGTTGTACGTTGTCACGTGACCATTCCTAAAGAATTTTAACCTAAGATCAAAGCGTTGGTCTTTGTTTTGTGAACTATTAATTTATATATTTAGGTCAAATTTAAATTTATTTTTATCTGGTTAAAGTTAGAGATCAGCATTTTTTATCAAATAAAAATAAACACCATCACGAAACGTGAGCGATTTTCGCGAACTACTTACAAGTCTCGGGTTTAAGTGTTTGTATGATACGTTGTGACGAAATAATTTCCACTCGTAAAACCTTAAACTATGAGATTTCTACATTTTTTGTATTGCCGTACTTTATTTATACCATAAAGTTTCGAACGCGTAATGAAATGGTCTCGTCACTTATGCCGTTTATACATGGAAAAAGAGAATCGGAATCGACCATCCCTGCGTATTACCCACTGTTACGTCTTCTGGCGGCGCCTACTTAACCAGACGTAGCACAATTCAGGACTCGTCACAAAACGCGCAACTCCAGCAATATCAAGACGTTACTCCAACTCCAACACTTGTATTCCACTTTTACGTAAGGATATTACCAAATTTTGCGGTTTTTAAATATTTTACACAGTAGGCTAACTTATGAACTTCACTTCTATACACATGACAAATTAATATTAAAACACATGGCCCAAATCAATTTAACTATGGAAAATGGTACAACCAGCCACTTCAAAACTCCCAAATCTTTCAAAGGCCCAAATCTTACACGAGGCATAAATATTGCGCACAACGATAACAATAGGCATTGTTACGTCTAATGACCTCATTTATAATATTACTCCCCCAGTGTATACGTATGATGGAGTGATTTCAATGTAACATTCTCCCCCACCAAAATGTACGATTATCATACAAGTACATTTTAACTTACAAAAAAAAAAAAAACATTAAATCACGTACACCGAATTTACATGCGCGGTTTTGTTGCAGTAATCGACGACTGCAACCCGAATAATGGCGGCGACACACAAGTACGCTGCGCTCAGCGCCAACTCTTTAAAGTTTTAA
>CH002980.1:1349559-1362039 GCA_000149265.1 Ciona savignyi | reverse complement strand
ATCGGTCGCTTCATCGCACTTGTCTTCGTTTTTACCTCGACTTGGCGTACGACGCCATGTTTGTCCGGATAGGTACCAATTACCTTACCCATCTCCCATCTTTTTCGTGGTATCATGTCATTTACGATCAATACCACGTCACCAGCTTCAAAGTTTTCTTGCTTGTCGGGCCACTTCTGTCTCAGCGCGATGGTCGGTAAATATTCGCGGGACCAGCGTCGCCAAAACTCGTCTGCAAGGAACTGCACTTGTCGCCATCTGCGACGGTTGAAACAATCCTTTGCTTGAAATAATCCAGGTGTTCCATATAATGCGGGTCTTTGTAATAATAAATGGTTCGGTGTCAACGGTTCTTCATTCATCGGGTCAGAGCTGATGGGGGGTAAGGGGTCTCGAATTCACGATATTCTCCACTTCCACCATAAGCGTATGGAAAACGTCGTCGCTGACGACCTGCGATTTCCACATCATTGTATTCAGTATTTTTCTTATGCTTCGGATCATTCGTTCCCACACTCCTCCCATGTGACTGGCAGTGGGTGGGGTTAAATGTCCACTTTATAGCTTGTTGACGAAAGAACGAGTTCAACTTCGGTTCTTCTTTTAATGCATTCAGGGGATTCGCGTAACTCTCGCTCAGCACCAACAAAATTCGTTCCGTTGTCAGAGTATATCTCCACTGGCTTGCCTCGTCGTCCTACGAATCTTCGATACGCATTAATAAATGCGTCTGTTGACAGATCTGTCGCAACTTCAATGTGAACTGCTCGCATTGACAGGCACGTAAATAAGCATCCATACCTTTTTACTTCGCTCCTTCCGCGCTTAATAAGAAATGGACCAAAATAATCAACTCCCACGTAGGAGAATGGCGGTTCGTGCATCTTCAGTCTTGCAGGGGGTAATTCGGCCATCAATTGTTGTCCACGGGGTGCGTTACGCTTGCGGCAAAAAATACATTTTCCCAATTGCGTCCGAACTGCTGCGCCTCCTTTTATTATCCAGTATCGCTGACGTAAAGACGACCATGTATGTGCCAGACCTGAGTGAGCAACCTTTTCGTGATGATGAACTATTAGTAACTTGGTAAAATGATCATCGGGGGGTAGTATAATAGGATGTTTAGCTTCATATGAAATCGGCGCATTTTCCAAGCGGCCACCGACTCTTAAAACTCCGTCCATTAACTGTGGGGTTTAGTTTATCCATGCACTTTGCGTACGCGAGTTTCTTCATTTTACGTCGTACTTCGCGTTCTCTGCTCTTTTCCCCATCGTTTAGAATATCAACGATTGGTGCAAAAGCTTGACGTTGCACATACTTCACTGCTTCTAATTCAGCAACGGCTAATTCCTCGACGGTTAGTTGTCCCTTTATAGTAGTGTTTCTTGATCGTAAGAAACATTTATATCGCAACAGCCAGGCTTATGGCAACTTTTAATCCATTCAGAGACGAATGTCGCTGCATGAGACGATTTATCGGGTCGGGTTGCGCCAACACGTTGACGGCAATTCGCTTCCTTTCCGCCGGTAGAAATTCTTCTGGAACTCGTTCTTCTTTTTCTGGTGGCGTCGGCCAAGTTGCTTCTGATTGCCACAAAAACTTGGGGCCACTTAACCACTGGCTTGACTTTAATAACTTGGACACCGAAATCCCTCTTGATGCCTCGTCGGCGGGATTACATTTTGTTCCCACATGACGCCATTGCGACGGCTCTGTTTGTCGGTGTATTTTAGCTAACCTGTTAGCTACGAAAGTCTTAAATCTCTTGCGTTGGTTGTTGATACTTTGTCTTACTGCACACGAATCTGTCCAGAATATGGACTCGCACTCCGGCATCTTCAGTTGTCCCTTTAACCATTTATCGGCTTTGACCGATAAAACTGCAGCAACGAGCTCAAGTCGTGGTATACTTTCCGTTTTGGGTGGTGTGACTCTGGCTTTTCCACACAGGAACGAACAGTGTACTTTTCCATTGTCGTCCACTAAGCGTAAATACGACACTGCTCCATATCCATTGATCGATGCATCTGAAAAATGGTGTATATTGGGATTTAACAATAACTCCAATGTCGTTTGGTTTAAAACACCGGGGTACCGCGAGGCGATGTAGTTCCGGTAATTGTTTAAACCAATTGCGCCACTCTTCCGCACAATCCTTTGAAATTTCCTGATCCCATCCAAGGTTTTGTCTCACGATTTCTTGTTGTAATATCTTGGCGACTAACACAACGGGGGCAACGAATCCCAGGGGGTCATACAGAGAATTGATCGCAGACAAGATACTTCGTCGCGTTAACTTTTCTTCTATACCGCCGTTGTCTATTTTAAATCCAAACTGGTCCTTAAAAACGTCCCAGTACACACCAAGTACTCTTTCCTTCACTGGATTGTCAAGGTCAATGTCCTTAACCGACGCAGCACGCTCGTTCTCCGGTATCTCTTTCAGTACTCGCTGGTTGTTGGAGATCCACTTTGTCAAACGAAATCCACCTTTCTGCAACAATAGACGTAGTTGTTCCACCAGTCGGATGGCTTCTTCTTCGGTGGGTATTGACGTTAAGCAATCATCCACGTAGAAACTGTTTTTTACAACTTCCGATACGTTATTATCAAACTGCTCTCCAAATTGGTCTGCTGTTTGTCTTAAACAAAAGCTCGCACAGCATGGCGATGACGTGGCTCCGAATACATGAACCAGCATCTGATGATCAACAGGTCGCTTGTATAAGTCTCCTCCTGGCCACCACAGGAATCTCAAAGCGTGGCAATCTTCTTCTTTGACTCGAATATGGTGAAACATAGCTTCCACATCAGCTACCACTGCTATTGGTTCTTTACGAAACTGTGTAAGAACGCCGACCAGACTATTAACCAGATCCGGTCCTTGCATTAAGGCGTCGTTAAGAGAAACACCCTTGTACTTCGCTGCGCAGTCAAATACGATGCGCACTTTATGGGGCTTATGAGGATGATACACTGGATGATGTGGTAGATACCATACAGTGTCACTTGTGTCTTGTTCTTTGAGTGGAACTTCTTTTGCAAATCCACTGTCGATGTATTGTTGCATCTTGCCAACATACTTCTCTTTAACTTCTTCGTTTCGAGAAAGTCTTTTCGCCAAATATGTTAATCGACTTTCGGCCATCTTGCGACTTCCTTCTGGAACAGTAATACCCCGGCGCCACGGTAAAGGTAAGTAATAATTTCCCTCCTTGTGCTCCACTGAATGCTTTAACAGCTTCACTACTGCTCTATCTTCGGATGAGGTCGGGTAAGTAAGATCGCCTTTCTCATCTTCAAAATCTGTTGTCCACGATTTCTGTATCTGCATCTCCAAGTGCAAGTCCGATTGAATGGAATTTACGTGAATACTCTTTGTTGATGGGGTGTATATGGATGGTCCGATTAACGACCATCCTAGAGGCGTTCTTGCAGCAAACGGTTGTTTGCGGCCTCCTGTTCTTGTTTCCAATACGCGGTGAGCATACGGCACATCGGTTCCAATTAGCAGCGTTACTTCTCCGCTGTCAAAGGTCAGAATGTTCAGTCCGTGTAAGTGAGGGAGTCCTTCCAGCTCTCTTCTCGTAGGAAATGAATTTGAACACACCGGGATGTCATCAATTGACATGGCATTGTCAATTTCAATTTCTTCGTCACCGTCTGCAGATAAGACGACCAGGCTTACTGTAATGCCAACTTGTTTCTTTGGTCTTGTTCCGAGAGTATTCATTATTATTTCTCTTCGCTTACCAGACAAACCAAGACGATCTATGAGTTTAACGTGACAAAACGTCGTATCTGAACCTTGATCCAAAAACGCCGTAAGATTTGATTTCTTTGTTGTTAGCGCGTACTTTGACAGGTACCACGCACACAATATCCTTCTCTTGCGTTCTTTGACATCGTGTGACAGTGTGCGTCGCTGGTACTTTTGTCTGTTACTTCGCTGGTACTCTTAGCTGCTGCGCCGTTGCTTTTCTCCGTGCAGATCTTTCCTTGTTGTTCAGTGAAATTTGGATTTATATGTAATAAAGTGTGGTGATATCTCCAACAGTGTTGTACGGTACACTGAGATTTCAGACCGCAGAGACGCGCAATATGTCCACCCGCAAAACAATTAAAACAACATCGTTCACGCAGGAGAAAATCAACTCTTTCTTGGACTGATTTCGCAAGGAAAATATTACACGCTGACAGCGGGTGTGCGAGAAAACAGCAAGGACACTTGGTTATCGGTGGTTTTAAACTTTGCGCAGTCGATGACGTCACAGCGTATGCCGTGCCCCTTCTCAACGGTTTCTTTTCTTGAGGCTTGGATCCCCGTTCGCGAAAATCTATCTTGCTAAATTCAGTGTTAGCGACTTCTGCCTCCTCCTCTACAAATTGAACAAGGTCAACAAAATTAGCAACTTCGCCGTGACGACGTGCAATTTCCGCTGCACGACGCTTCCACAGTTTTCGCGAGTCGTACGGTAACTTCGATACGATGGCAATCATACGGTCAACTGAATTCAGATCAGTAAAGTCATTAATTTCATTCAGAATAGTTAGGCACTTTCTCATTAAGATAGCGTAATTGCGTATACCAGAGGTGTCATCTGGCATTAGGTTTGGTCCACTTATTAGTTCGCAGACAAATGCGCGTGCAACTATACTGGGTTTTCCGTAGTTATTGTAAAGAATATCTCTTGCTTTTTGGTATCCTTTCTTTGGTCCCAAAATAGCACAGTGATCGATGAGCTCTCGAGCTTGTCCTCTGCACTGTTGTAGTAGAAAATCCAGCTTTAGACTGTCAGTGGGCGCCTTTTTCTCAATGTTAGCGTCAAAATTCAATTGAAATGTCCAGTATTTCATTGGATCTCCAGAAAATGTAGTATACTCCACTTTAGGGGTGTGCATAACTTCTCTCACGGCTGCAATAAATCCTTTAAATAACGACTGATCAGGGTGACATTCCATCGACTGCCGTTCTGGCGACTGAGCGTAACTTGGTCCTTCGTAGGCGGGCGTTGGTGCAAACCGTACCGGGCTAGATAGACGGTAACGGCATGGTGGTGATAAACTACATCCATTCCCGTAGTTTCGCCTAACTTCTTGACTCTTAACACGTACCGGTTCTTCTTTTGTCTTCGTGACTTCTGCGTCTAAGTCGCTTTTAACAGGCGACTGCTGCGGACTATAAGGTCTTGTCACATCTCCATCACGGTAGTTTGAAACTTGATCCCACATTTGTACTTCTAGGTCTGCTTCTTGGACTTGATGTAGGGCTTCCAGTTTTCTTTTTGCGGCATCCAGCTTATTCTTTTCGGCCTCCAGCTTATTCTTTTCGGCCTCCAGCTTATTCTTTTCGGCCTCCAGCTTATTCTCTTCGGCTTCCATTTTTAATTGCTCGTCCAGTTGACGCTGCTTCAGCATTGCCATTTCTTTCTTGATTTTTGCTTCAACACGCCTCACACTAGAGGTGGTACTTACTTCAGATAATCTGGAACTTTGCGTTGACAAGGTTTCCCATTTAGAGGACGCACTTGAACTTAAATGTACATAACCTTTATCTTCTATTGTCGTTGTAAGATCCTTTTTTGCATGCTTAACAAGCCATTCACCAACTCGGACGTCGAATTCGTCTTTACATTTCATGACGCTGTCCAGTTGATGCTCACTAGCGTCACGATCTTGGTCAGTTAGCAAGTCATTATTGCGTTGCTTTAAGATATCCGTTAAACTGGACACGTAGTGTTCAATCCGCTTTCGGGCAGATTTTAACATCGCCTCATCTTTGCGACTAATTGCTTGCTCGGCCGCATTATACCAAACGGCAAGTTCAGTTCTTAGTTCTTGTAACTCATTGGCTGACGACACACGGATGCATTCAGCACCCTTCGCCATGCTACTCTTAGGCTCATCCAAATCCACTAAGATTTCACTGTCCTCCATAGCTACAGCCTTCACTTGCTTCTCGATATCTTCGATTTGATGAGTTTTATTTAAAAACTTTTATGTTACGTCTTCTGGCGGCGCCTACTTAACCAGACGTAGCACAATTCAGGACTCGTCACAAAACGCGCAACTCCAGCAATATCAAGACGTTACTCCAACTCCAACACTTGTATTCCACTTTTACGTAAGGATATTACCAAATTTTGCGGTTTTTAAATATTTTACACAGTAGGCTAACTTATGAACTTCACTTCTATACACATGACAAATTAATATTAAAACACATGGCCCAAATCAATTTAACTATGGAAAATGGTACAACCAGCCACTTCAAAACTCCCAAATCTTTCAAAGGCCCAAATCTTACACGAGGCATAAATATTGCGCACAACGATAACAATAGGCATTGTTACGTCTAATGACCTCATTTATAATATTACTCCCCAGTGTATACGTATGATGGAGTGATTTCAATGTAACATTCTCCCCACCAAAATGTACGATTATCATACAAGTACATTTTAACTTACAAAAAAAAAAAAAACATTAAATCACGTACACCGAATTTACATCGCGGTTTTGTTGCAGTAATCGACGACTGCAACCCGAATAATGGCGGCGACACACAAGTACGCTGCGCTCAGCGCCAACTCTTTAAAGTTTAAATCATCGTCTTCACAGGACGTAAATAAATGTGTTCATGTCAGCCATCGTACAACCTTTTAACCCTCGATCTGCCTTGCAAATCAAACACAATTTGGCAATCGGTCGCTTCATCGCACTTGTCTTCGTTTTTACCTCGACTTGTCGTACGACGCCATGTTTGTCCGGATAGGTACCAATTACCTTACCCATCTCCCATCTTCTTCGTGGTATCATGTCATTTACGATCAATACCACGTCACCAGCTTCAAAGTTTTCTTGCTTGTCGGGCCACTTCTGTCTCAGCGCGATGGTCGGTAAATATTCGCGGGACCAGCGTCGCCAAAACTCGTCTGCAAGGAACTGCACTTGTCGCCATCTGCGACGGTTGAAACAATCCTTTGCTTGAAATAATCCAGGTGTTCCATATAATGCGGGTCTTTGTAATAATAAATGGTTCGGTGTCAACGGTTCTTCATTCATCGGGTCAGAGCTGATGGGGGGTAAGGGGTCTCGAATTCACGATATTCTCCACTTCCACCATAAGCGTATGGAAAACGTCGTCGCTGACGACCTGCGATTTCCACATCATTGTATTCAGTATTTTTCTTATGCTTCGGATCATTCGTTCCCACACTCCTCCCATGTGACTGGCAGTGGGTGGGTTAAATGTCCACTTTATAGCTTGTTGACGAAAGAACGAGTTCAACTTCGGTTCTTCTTTTAATGCATTCAGGGGATTCGCGTAACTCTCGCTCAGCACCAACAAAAATTCGTTCCGTTGTCAGAGTATATCTCCACTGGCTTGCCTCGTCGTCCTACGAATCTTCGATACGCATTAATAAATGCGTCTGTTGACAGATCTGTCGCAACTTCAATGTGAACTGCTCGCATTGACAGGCACGTAAATAAGCATCCATACCTTTTTACTTCGCTCCTTCCGCGCTTAATAAGAAATGGACCAAAATAATCAACTCCCACGTAGGAGAATGGCGGTTCGTGCATCTTCAGTCTTGCAGGGGGTAATTCGGCCATCAATTGTTGTCCACGGGGTGCGTTACGCTTGCGGCAAAAAATACATTTTCCCAATTGCGTCCGAACTGCTGCGCCTCCTTTTATTATCCAGTATCGCTGACGTAAAAACGACCATGTATGTGCCAGACCTGAGTGAGCAACCTTTTCGTGATGATGAACTATTAGTAACTTGGTAAAATGATCATCGGGGGGTAGTATAATAGGATGTTTAGCTTCATATGAAATCGGCGCATTTTCCAAGCGGCCACCGACTCTTAAAACTCCGTCCATTAACTGTGGGTTTAGTTTATCCATGCACTTTGCGTACGCGAGTTTCTTCATTTTACGTCGTACTTCGCGTTCTCTGCTCTTTTCCCCATCGTTTAGAATATCGACGATTGGTGCAAAAGCTTGACGTTGCACATACTTCACTGCTTCTAATTCAGCAACGGCTCAATTCCTCGACGGTTAGTTGTCCCTTTATAGTAGTGTTTCTTGATCGTAAGAAACATTTATATCGCAACAGCCAGGCTATGGCAACTTTTAATCCATTCAGAGACGAATGTCGCTGCATGAGACGATTTATCGGGTCGGGTTGCGCCAACACGTTGACGGCAATTCGCTTCCTTTCCGCCGGTAGAAATTCTTCTGGAACTCGTTCTTCTTTTTCTGGTGGCGTCGGCCAAGTTGCTTCTGATTGCCACAAAAACTTGGGGCCACTTAACCACTGGCTTGACTTTAATAACTTGGACACCGAAATCCCTCTTGATGCCTCGTCGGCGGGATTACATTTTGTTCCCACATGACGCCATTGCGACGGCTCTGTTTGTCGGTGTATTTTAGCTAACCTGTTAGCTACGAAAGTCTTAAATCTCTTGCGTTGGTTGTTGATACTTTGTCTTACTGCACACGAATCTGTCCAGAATATGGACTCGCACTCCGGCATCTTCAGTTGTCCCTTTAACCATTTATCGGCTTTGACCGATAAAACTGCAGCAACGAGCTCAAGTCGTGGTATACTTTCCGTTTTGGGTGGTGTGACTCTGGCTTTTCCACACAGGAACGAACAGTGTACTTTTCCATTGTCGTCCACTAAGCGTAAATACGACACTGCTCCATATCCATTGATCGATGCATCTGAAAAATGGTGTATTTGGGATTTAACAATAACTCCAATGTCGTTTGGTTTAAAACACCGGGGTACCGCGAGGCGATGTAGTTCCGGTAATTGTTTAAACCAATTGCGCCACTCTTCCGCACAATCCTTTGAAATTTCCTGATCCCATCCAAGGTTTTGTCTCACGATTTCTTGTTGTAATATCTTGGCGACTAACACAACGGGGGCAACGAATCCCAGGGGGTCATACAGAGAATTGATCGCAGACAAGATACTTCGTCGCGTTAACTTTTCTTCTATACCGCCGTTGTCTATTTTAAATCCAAACTGGTCCTTAAAAACGTCCCAGTACACACCAAGTACTCTTTCCTTCACTGGATTGTCAAGGTCAATGTCCTTAACCGACGCAGCACGCTCGTTCTCCGGTATCTCTTTCAGTACTCGCTGGTTGTTGGAGATCCACTTTGTCAAACGAAATCCACCTTTCTGCAACAATAGACGTAGTTGTTCCACCAGTCGGATGGCTTCTTCTTCGGTGGGTATTGACGTTAAGCAATCATCCACGTAGAAACTGTTTTTTACAACTTCCGATACGTTATTATCAAACTGCTCTCCAGAATTGGTCTGCTGTTTGTCTTAAACAAAAGCTCGCACAGCATGGCGATGACGTGGCTCCGAATACATGAACCAGCATCTGATGATCAACAGGTCGCTTGTATAAGTCTTCTCCTGGCCACCACAGGAATCTCAAAGCGTGGCAATCTTCTTCTTTGACTCGAATCTGGTGAAACATAGCTTCCACATCAGCTACCACTGCTATTGGTTCTTTACGAAACTGTGTAAGAACGCCGACCAGACTATTAACCAGATCCGGTCCTTGCATTAAGGCGTCGTTAAGAGAAACACCCTTGTACTTCGCTGCGCAGTCAAATACGATGCGCACTTTATGGGGCTTATGAGGATGATACACTGGATGATGTGGTAGATACCATACAGTGTCACTTGTGTCTTGTTCTTTGAGTGGAACTTCTTTTGCAAATCCACTGTCGATGTATTGTTGCATCTTGCCAACATACTTCTCTTTAACTTCTTCGTTTCGAGAAAGTCTTTTCGCCAAATATGTTAATCGACTTTCGGCCATCTTGCGACTTCCTTCTGGAACAGTAATACCCCGGCGCCACGGTAAGGGTAAGTAATAATGCCCCTCCTTGTGCTCCACTGAATGCTTTAACAGCTTCACTACTGCTCTATCTTCGGATGAGGTCGGGTAAGTAAGATCGCCTTTCTCATCTTCAAAATCTGTTGTCCACGATTTCTGTATCTGCATCTCCAAGTGCAAGTCCGATTGAATGGAATTTACGTGAATACTCTTTGTTGATGGGGTGTATATGGATGGTCCGATTAACGACCATCCTAGAGGCGTTCTTGCAGCAAACGGTTGTTTGCGGCCTCCTGTTCTTGTTTCTAATACGCGGTGAGCATACGGCACATCGGTTCCAATTAGCAGCGTTACTTCTCCGCTGTCAAAGGTCGGAATGTTCAGTCCGTGTAGGTGAGGGAGTCCTTCCAGCTCTCTTCTCGTAGGAAATGAATTTGAACACACCGGGATGTCATCAATTGACATGGCATTGTCAATTTCAATTTCTTCGTCACCGTCTGCAGATAAGACGACCAGGCTCACTGTAATGCCAACTTGTTTCTTCGGTCTTGTTCCGAGAGTATTCATTATTATTTCTCTTCGCTTACCAGACAAACCAAGACGATCTATGAGTTTAACGTGACAAAACGTCGTATCTGAACCTTGATCCAAAAACGCGTAAGATTTGATTTCTTTGTTGTTAGCGCGTACTTTGACAGGTACCACGCACAAATATCCTTCTCTTGCGTTCTTTGACATCGTGTGGCAGTGTGCGTCGCTGGTACTTTTGTCTGTTACTTCGCTGGTACTCTTAGCTGCTGCGCCGTTGCTTTTCTCCGTGCAGATCTTTCCTTGTTGTTCAGTGAAATTTGGATTTATATGTAATAAAGTGTGGTGATATCTCCAACAGTGTTGTACGGTACACTGAGATTTCAGACCGCAGAGACGCGCAATATGTCCACCCGCAAAACAATTAAAACAACATCGTTCACGCAGGAGAAAATCAACTCTTTCTTGGACTGATTTCGCAAGGAAAATATTACACGCTGACAGCGGGTGTGCGAGAAAACAGCAAGGACACTTGGTTATCGGCGGTTTTAAACTTTGCGCAGTCGATGACATCACAGCGTATGCGTGCCCCTTCTCAACGGTTTCTTTTCTTGAGGCTTGGATCCCCGTTCGCGAAAATCTATCTTGCTAAATTCAGTGTTAGCGACTTCTGCCTCCTCCTCTACAAATTCAACAAGGTCAACAAAATTAGCAACTTCGCCGTGACGACGTGCAATTTCCGCTGCACGACGCTTCCACAGTTTTCGCGAGTCGTACGGTAACTTCGATACGATGGCAATCATACGGTCAACTGAATTCAGATCAGTAAAGTCATTAATTTCATTCAGAATAGTTAGGCACTTTCTCATTAAGATAGCGTAATTGCGTATACCAGAGGTGTCATCTGGCATTAGGTTTGGTCCACTTATTAGTTCGCAGACAAATGCGCGTGCAACTATACTGGGTTTTCCGTAGTTATTGTAAAGAATATCTCTTGCTTTTTGGTATCCTTTCTTTGGTCCCAAAATAGCACAGTGATCGATGAGCTCTCGAGCTTGTCCTCTGCACTGTTGTAGTAGAAAATCCAGCTTTAGACTGTCAGTGGGCGCCTTTTTCTCAATGTTAGCGTCAAAATTCAATTGAAATGTCCAGTATTTCATTGGATCTCCAGAAAATGTAGTATACTCCACTTTAGGGGTGTGCATAACTTCTCTCACGGCTGCAATAAATCCTTTAAATAACGACTGATCAGGGTGACATTCCATCGACTGCCGTTCTGGCGACTGAGCGTAACTTGGTCCTTCGTAGGCGGGCGTTGGTGCAAACCGTACCGGGCTAGATAGACGGTAACGGCATGGTGGTGATAAACTACATCCATTCCCGTAGTTTCGCCTAACTTCTTGACTCGTACGGTCGTGTGGCCGAATGGTTAACGCGACCGTATACATATACCGACTACAATACAAAAAAAACGGTCTTAGTGACGAGCCCATCATGGGTTCGAAACTTGGCTCGAGAAAAAAAAAAAAAAAAAAAAAAAAAAAACTTCTTGACTCTTAACACGTACCGGTTCTTCTTTTGTCTTCGTGACTTCTGCGTCTAAGTCGCTTTTAACAGGCGACTGCTGCGGACTATAAGGTCTTGTCACATCTCCATCACGGTAGTTTGAAACTTGATCCCACATTTGTACTTCTAGGTCTGCTTCTTGGACTTGATGTAGGGCTTCCAGTTTCCTTTTTGCGGCATCCAGCTTATTCTTTTCGGCCTCCAGCTTATTCTTTTCGACCTCCAGCTTATTCTTTTCGGCTTCCATTTTTAATTGCTCGTCCAGTTGACGCTGCTTCAGCATTGCCATTTCTTTCTTGATTTTTGCTTCAACACGCCTCACACTAGAGGTGGTACTTACTTCAGATAATCTGGAACTTTGCGTTGACAAGGTTTCCCATTTAGAGGACGCACTTGAACTTAAATGTACATAACCTTTATCTTCTATTGTCGTTGTAAGATCCTTTTTTGCATGCTTAACAAGCCATTCCCCAACTCGGACGTCGAATTCGTCTTTACATTTCATGACGC
>CH002980.1:1331685-1345959 GCA_000149265.1 Ciona savignyi | reverse complement strand
AAACTGTTAAACGACCACTTGTTTGAATATCACTTGACCCAGTTAAAATACTGGAGCAATTACAGTCTGTTGTACACAATAGAGATATTGCTAGTTTTTGGTTACATATTAATCTACTAAATCTAAGTATTGCATGTTCTTTGTTGAGTGTCTTGCCCAAGAAATAAAGAAAACATGTTTATCATGAAAATCCTAAATATTCAGACATCATACTTTTCATCAACAGGTTTTGCTGATGTCATGGTAGTTTTGATGACTTGGAATTGCTCGTCGCTTGTCGGCTCATCTTTAAGAATCAGTGATTCTTCAGAGAAGGATTCATTCTCGTAGGTGAAGTTTGCATCTTCACCAGGAGGATGGTTGTTGTTCATTGTGTCCAGTGACTCAATCAGTTGACCGATTCTAAAAAAATTAAAAATATAAGGCAGGACATTTAGGTTTATCCACATAATTGGGAAAAAACAAGGGGTTTAACACATGGGCAATCGTCGGAAATAAGTTTAGTTTTAGTTTATTCATTTTTTGCCCCAGTATTTAAAAAAAAAACATTGAAAGATGGTTGGTTACCTGTGAGTATGAGCTGCCATGTCTCCCACTGTACTTGACATATCAATTAGTTGGGAGAATGAATATATCAGGTAGATGCATACGAATGAGTTCTGTGGTAAACAAGATTTAGTCAACTTTATCATGAAAATATGTAGTAAAAAAAATTGGTTTAAAATGTTGTAAAAAGTAACTATTTTATTTTAAGTCATTTTAAAAATAATAAACTGGTTATAATTTCTGTCAGAGATTTATTGGTGATAAAGTTAACATTTTTAAAATAATAATAAGATCATTTTAATTTACCAATCTTAAAATAAAATTGAATAAGCACAATGATACATAATCTCTGAAACAGAAAACACAACATAGCACATTAGAAATAATGGCACAGTTCTGTTATTAAGTAGGTTGTAATGGTTCAGTTCTAGGTCAACAAAAAACCATAGGGTTATGAAAAAACATGGGGAGTTAACAATGCATGTAATATACAAAATATCATGTTAATCTTTTCAATATGTAATAGCTCACCCTGCTGATAAGTGAGCTGATTTCCTCTGGTGCATAATCGTCATAACTGCCGGCAAATATTGGAATCGCGATAACAAGGTAGCTCAGAATACCTCCCACATAGTCAAAGATATTAACAGCAGAGTTCAGCCAAAATGACCAGTTAAAAAGAGACATTTGAGTCGAGATAAGAGTTCGTAGTCGGTTGTTGCTTTTTAGTTTCTCAGTTTTCCCCGCTTGATGAAATGCCATCGACTCCGCATTTACTCTTACTTGTAAGTGCTGGAACCTAAAATGGGAGAGATGGCTGTCTTTTTAAAATTGGGTGAATTGGAAATTAAATGCATAAAATAAAAATTCGTACTTTTGGGCTTAAATAATCTGCTGGAGGGGGTAAAGGCACAGAGGGGTATTTGCGTCAATAAAATAAGCGAGACGGTATAATTGTACATCATGAACTGAACGGGTTATATTATAATATGACCTGCTCATTTTAGCGACGAAAATACTTCTTCCTGCCCATGACATACCCCGTCCCACTTAAGTTAATGATGAAGTGTGCTGTTCCGATCATGCTAGTGACAAAAATACTTTCCGCTAGTGATATAATGTGTTGTGCCACACTGCTTATCCCGATTCACTGTCCCGCAGATCAATAAAGCCCAAGCTTTTTGCACTAAAGCTTACAAATAATGATTGGGCTTACCTGAAGTTACCTTCTTTTACTTCTTGTTCCACTTGTAGCCTTACAATAGGGGCCATTATTATTCGATTGACGATCGTTCCCACAATGAAATAAATATAGATAGACACAGGGCCTATCCACGAGGTGCTTATGAAACACTGGTAGGAATAATAGATCAAGGTAAAGGGAACGACCACCAGTCTACTGCACATCAAACTCCATTCTCGGGAGAACTGGTCCACATCTCTGGTTATTCTCTGGTCGCTGTGATTTAATGGAAATTACAAGTGAAAATGATATAAAAACCCAGTCGTGCACTCAACAAATTTTAAGGGGAGTTTATTTATAACGGGATATTTTTTGTCTTTATTTAAGAGGTGGGTAAACAGTTTGAAGGTATAAAACAAATTTGAAGAAGAACATCCACATGCCCATAGTTTAGTTGATAAAGCTATTTCAGTGTGGTAGATATGGTATAGATGTTAGGACAATTTAAACAAAACATTCAGATTTACAAGATCAACTTGAACTTATAACTGTGGTGTTACATAATAAATCTCCAAATGTTAATGTTATAACAAATGCTTTTTCTCCAAAGCTTTTCTTTATAAACATAAAGAATATTTATCTAAAATTAAAGCAACAAACATGGATGATAGCAATTAATGACAATGAACTTGCATGTTATCCAACTTTTGATCCAGTACATTCAACTTATAGAAGTTCATCGTCGCAAAATAATCAGCATGGAGTCGTCCACATAAGGTTTGACGCCATGTGAGGTACAGAACTTTGGATAAGTAGGTCAAGCAACTTTTCATCTGTGTTTGGAATAAATATTTTCAAGGTTTTAAATGATGCGAATAGTTATAATAAAAGTAAGGCATTACAGGTAAAATTTACAGTTAATTTGATAAAAGGTTAATTTAGTTAAATAATGATCTTTAAGCTACAGAAACGTTTAATCCGGCACAGTTCAGGCAAAGAAAATTAAACATTGGCCAGTTATTATTCAATACATCATGTTTAATAATTGAACTAGTTTTCCAATTTTTAACAAGCCATAATACAAATCATAGACTAAGTAACAAGATTAACTATTTTACATAATGCATACGGTATTACATTTTCCGGTAATAGAATTATTATAGTTAATAAAAGAATGTAGTATTATGCCACAATAAAAATATTTTTATATAACAAAAATTTCCATGCATTGCTACCGCTACCATAACTAAAATTCATCACTTTAAAAATGTTACTACACTTGGAAAACATCAAAATAACTCATACCAAAGCATTCAGGACAATAACAAGTAATGAATAGATGGCAAGCTCTGTAAATCTGCTTGAATCTTTGGCCCCAAGAACCTCATAATATTTCGAAGGAATCAACCCAGCAGCATAAATTACAAATTGCACTGAAAAAATTCATATACACTAAATATGTTACGAATTTTCTTATTAGAGTAATATTCTTTACTACTCGCAGACATTGTTCTAGAAAATGTATTAACACGGGTGCCTTTAATCACTACAGGATCGCTTGGAGTGCTTGGTTCGGGCAGTAGGAACCCTAACCCTCAAAGCGATTTGTAATAATTTGAGGTACCGTATTTACACAAAACCTATTAATGACACAAGTCTTTATATCTGAGGGTATATTTGTTATATTGAGTTATTAATTAATAGTCTTATTTAATTATATTTTCAACATTACTTAAGTTTAGGGATGTCATTATCCGAATCTGTTTTGATTTTAGAACTGATCCATAATTTTGATATTCATTGAACAGGGCTGTAAAAATTCCCTTGGAGTTTTTTTAACACTGTCTGGATTAAAGCCAATGGTCTGGATTATAAACAGTTAATTTGTCAGATATTGTCAAACTCGCAAGCTGTGAAAACATGTGTGAAAACTGAAGTTTTAAACAGATTTTTACTTTCAGTTTTGAATTAAGAGTGGACCACTTATATTAAGAAAATAATGGTATATTCTCTGTTAATATTAATGATCTGAGTTTGTTTGCATGAGTCATCAAAAATTAACTCCTGTCTGCTGTTTTTTACCAGATGCACCTTGACCCTGGCTAATTATTCCTCAAGTACATGCCTGGGTCATGGTTGTTTAATATAAAAGAAAAAGATTAGCTTTCACAACTCACACAAATATTATACTTTTGTAACCACTACCTAATATAAGAATTTGCCTTATTTTACATGGGATCTAGTTTTCTACTTAAAAATTTGTTTTAACTGTCAGGATTGTAGATTTTTACAGAACTTGCAATAAAATACACTTGAATACATCACTTGTAATAATTATTAAGCCTAAGTATATAAAACTCAACTTGTTACAACCTTGATTCTGGTTTGGACGTTCAGGTTAATTTCAACATTCATTTAGCGATAGCGATTTAACTTCGGTTCAGTTTCGCTAAGTGATTAGGAATTAGAAGTTTGGATTAAACTAAACTGTTCAAACCGGTTAGTTCCGGTTTAACACCCCAGTTAAAACCACACTCCAATAGGACTGGAATCATTTGCCAACATTTTTGCAGCTGAAGTCCTCACTCCAGTAGGTTAAAACCATAGATGTAATACGAAAATTTACTTTCTAGTTAAGCGCATATTGGTTTTCCTTTTTTTTCTAAATGCATTATGAAATGATTCCGGAAAATTGGTATTTGCACTAAAGTTGTATGCACTCTATAGTACAATAACCTAAGTAGTTTTTTGTCGTTATAACTTACGTAATAATGAAAGCACCACAAGAATCGCGAACAGTATTGATGCCCTGGAATTCCAACGCTGGAATATAATCCCAAGTATTTTCCATAGGCGTTTGAAAAATATAAGTCCAAGTCGGGGTACTTCGCTGTCCATGTTATAACCTAGATAACCTAATAAAAGTTTGAAATGGGTTATTGTTTTGCTCCTTTGTAATTAAATATCTCACTGCTTAAGTACTGATAACAATCCTGTTTAAAAACAACATTCTGGTTTTTGCTTGCCTAGACAGTTTAGTTAATCGCGTTTTGTTTACATGTAACACATGGTACAAAGTTCAAAATACGCAAACACTCACACCGACAAATCAAATAGAGTGAAAAATATTTTGAAGACCGCCGTTTTATACTGTGAGCAATGAAGCGCAAGTTCCGGTTCTTTTTTTTATTTTCTGTCCGGAAATCGGGGACTCTGATCAACAAAAACAAATTATTCGAAAAATGTCTGAAAACACGTGTAATATTCGCCCCGCTTTTCAGTGGTTGAAGACTGGTAAAAAATTATATAAAAGTTTTATTTATTACAAGATAATTCATAATAGTAACTGTAGCGGCTGCTTATTTAATTTATAATAACTAATTTATTAACTTACACGGTAGACGGGTGGAGGTTTAGCTTTATTATTATTTTGACACTGATAAGCGCAACGGTACAATTACAATAATGGATAAGCATAACCGGCTACGTAATTTTATAAGTATAGGAACGGGCTGTAGTAGCCTACAAGAGCCTAGGGCCTAGGCTACAGACTGTGGATTTGGAAACACAGTGCTGTAAACCTAGACATCTCGTGTCTGTTTCTATCTCATGAAATGAGGTCTTTTATATGCGATTTTGCTCCAAGGAAACAATGGGATGCAAAGTATCTAGAATACGCACAATAGATGATTTTTGCGGTCGGTACAATAGAAAATAGTTTCGCGCTGGATTTAGACGTTTTCCCAGGTCGCGTTGATCGCATCGTGAATTTAGACAGCCGTTCGTCATTTAGCGATTTCTTTGTTCCTTGGAATTTTGATAACGCCATCGTCAGTGGCCAAAGTATGTTGGTACGACATACCTTCTTTTTTCGGTTTTAAAATAACTTGAATTAAAGTTCGTGCGGTGGATTTCTTTTGAAGTTCGGCCTTCCCGATATAGGCTAGACTTAACAGTTCGTTTCGATCACCCAGGTGTAATATTCGTCCATCGTTCCTTGGACGACGAAAATAGTTGATCTCCATCGCGGTCGGATGGAGACAAAATTCGTGTTGGATTTTATGCTTATTGAAGCACCAACAGTTGCGCCTCGGAGAGCTTCTTGCTCGGGTAGCAGAGGACGCCGTGTAATCCAGGCCTTCGATAATTGGCCCAGGCATAATAAAACAGACTTGTAGACATAGGCGCACCTGGGTGTATATAGACAGTACTGTTGTACTCTTATCAGTTGAACCGCCCTTCTTTCGTCCGACCAGTAGTGAACTTCCGGGAGTTGATTTGTAGAAATTTCAGAGGGTTGTTGTGATTGATGCATTGATGTTCCGTTCAATTGTGCCTGCCAGCCATCCGCGAATACCAGGTTAAATTGGACCTCCCTCCAGTGACATGAGTGGGTGGTTGTGAATCTGTTGGTTGTTTGTGCGAAGTTCGCTCCAACAGTTAGTTAGCGCCTTTTCTTGCTAAGGTCGCCTTAAGGTGACCGTGATCCGACGGTACTTTAAAAAAATGCGATGCAAAGTACAATATCTAAAACAAGCACAATAGTGGATTTTTGCGACCTTTTTTGCATCCGTATTAATATTACTTGAGAGTACTGGACAAATATTTAATGTTTTAGGTCACATGCCTTGATATCATCCATATATATAGCTTATTAAATTACTTACTAGGCCTATTAGCTATATCCACCCTGCACTTATTTTACTACCCACAACACTTTTTAGACTGCACTGAGAACTGTGCCTATGTTGCATTGCTTAAAGATTTACTCTCTATGTATATATATTCCTACTTTCCCGATCAAACTGCCAAAGACCAATTGTGGTTTGAGGTGTATTGTGATCTATAATGACACTATTGCTTTATTATGCTATATCTCCGCTGTACACCTTAACTGTAACACAAATAATATTATTTTTAGTCCGGTCGAATATGTTGGTGGGTTAGTGGTTCGCTTTTCGATGTAGAATCAAACTTTGAATGCTAGCCAGTGGGTTAATTCTTTCGAAAATGCACATGTTCCCTGATACAATAAGTACTTCATTGCACTATGACTATAGTGCTTTAAGCCTAGAACATTCTACTAAAATTGGAGGAAGATCTTAATCATATACAATAGCTGAGGTAATTTTACGTCGAGCGCGAGGTAATCTGATGGTTCACCGTGTGAGAAGGCTCCCTTACGTATTGCGAGATAGGATATTCACGTGAATGGAAAAAAACAGGGGGGTTAACAGACGGCCAATTGTCAAATCACCTCGAGCCCACCGGAATTAGCGTATTGTGGATGACTTGCACGTTCCCTTAGTTTGGTAAAACCCATTTTTAGGCTAGATCGTCAATTGTCTTCCAAAGGACACATCCGGCTAGCTAGCGACCATTTTCAAACGTTAGTTTCGAAAACTATGTCACACTAAAAACTAGTACGTGGAGTATCGTCACTAGTCGGCATTCGATTCTATTTGAACGAATTTAATACTAGAGAATGTTTTTGACGAGTACAGTAACAATAGGGAGACCCTAGGACAACTAGGTTTTAACCCGTCGCGTGGGTACAAACAAACGGACAACAAGCAAATCAAGAGTTTCAGTTCATAATAAAATGTTCACACATTTGTATTCACTTAATATATAGAAATACAGCATTAAAAATCCTAAAAAATCTGTCTAAAAGACCCCATATCAAGTGCTTGATCTTTTCTGAAGGCCGGAAGAACCGAATAAACTATGGTAACCCTTGGGTTGGGTAATAAATTGGATGTATTTGTAGCATACCGCTCGATTCATTAACCCATTGGGTTTAAAATATTCGGCTTAAATTGCATAGGCAAAGGCACGGGAGGACTAGCGTGCAGTTCAGATCTTCCGGTTTGTGGTGTAAAACACCATCATTTACTCTCCGCATATTCGATTTTTTTTTCAAATTTCTAATCCAGCAGCCACTTTTTGAGTGATCGATTCTCTAAAAAAGGTTAAGACGCGTTCAGTAGCACCTCGTGCGGTTTCGAGACATCTTTCGTGTTGCTTTGGTAACATAGGTCCTCGGGTGTGCGTGCACAGCAGATTCTGTTTAACATTGTCAAACACGTATGTCAGGACGGCAAACGATTCGGTTTCTTCTTTTAAATTTGGGTTTACGATAATAACATCCGTAGGGTCCTCAATGTCACTGTGGACTTCAGATTTTATGGCTACGGTTACAGCCACAGGCATGTACTTCATGGCAATGCCAGCGTCTTGTAGTGCCATACACGTGGCATTAATAGCACAGGAAAGTAACTGTTGCATGGATTATTGAATTAAGGAAAATATTAGGATACAATTAAATAGCAACAATAAAGTGTTTAGGTTAAGTTAAATGCTATGTAGTCCAAGGGACATAATAATATTCAAGCAAAAGAGACAGTATAGGACATAAAAATAACCAAACAGACAGATTTGTACAAAACTGCTTTTTTTACCTCCCTGATTTTGGCATATACTTATTATCATAATACTGTATTCAAATTTTGACCAGACTGGACCAAATATACACAGCATACTGATACAGTCTGGTTTTCCAAAAACCCGGGTATAAACATGTCCTATTAATAGATTAAATTAGTAACTCTAAAAAGGATACAGAGCCCTGGTCTTGCATAATTTGAACAATGATTGCAAAAACAGTTCGTGGATGAAGCGTCAACATTATGGCATTCTCACAAACACCCTGGATAAACTGCATCAGATACTTTTCCGCTAGAGTTGGGCTGCCGTGCTTTGGACGGAAATCGACATCAACCAAGGCTTCATGGACTTCTTGCTTGTTTTCTTTGAGATCTGCAGGTCCGTACACTCCAACCATAACCTCGGTGTCACCTATAGATGGTGTATATCAAGATATCCAACCGATTAGTCTGGTGGATTAGTGCGTTGCCTTTCAACCAAAGAGTTGCAAGTTCGAACCTGGTCGCTAGCGAGTCGTTTGTATCTTTAGGCAAGGCACTTAACGGACATTGCTTGCACCCAGTGTATTATTGGGTTCTACCAAATTGAAGGAAAGTGTGAATCATACACAACACATTGCAATAGCTAACCCGATGGTGAATGCGCGTTAATCTGACGATTGCCCATGTTAACGTTCTTGGTTTTCCCATTCACGGGGATAACCATGAATATTATATCATATATTAGTAGATTTTGTTTCATTTACTATAACATAGTCTAGACTTCAAACTAAACCTTTAACTTAATAAAATACAAAATTAACTTGTACTAAAGTACCACTAAGGGGAAATTTTAAATTTACCAAAAGTTAATAATTGATTGAATTTTCAGTTTTCCTAATTATTATCAAAAGACCTGCTTTGTGATTTTATCGTGGAAATAAAAAAAAAACTAAATTTTTAAAAAATGGCAAAAGCAGTCCAAAGAAAAACACGATCTACCTTCTGAATAAAGGGCAGAGCCATCAGTATTCTTCAAAACATTCATTTCACAATTAAACTTGCGTGGTGGTGTTGGTGGTAATTCCACAGAAACATTTGTTGCATCTTTCATGTTAATTCCTATTATAATACTTCTGTAATGCATGTAAAAGGTTCAAGGACAGTTCAATAACACCGGAGTCAAAACTTGACACAATAAGTGGAAATCTTAACACCTACAGGATACAAGTTTTTGAAACTTGAATTCTGATCAATTAAATGGATTCTTTATCTTACCGAGCGAGACAATGATAGTGAAAATGAGTTTTAAAATTTGAATCCTGGTCAATTATGTTCTTTGTTGATTTTATATCTTTCCAAGTGTGACAATAAAAATGTTACAGGTAACATTCTGTTAGACTTTATAAACACACAAATTTAAAATTGGTGCAAAACAAATATCTTTAATCCTTGCTTCTTTCAAATAAAAAGATATTTTTCAGAATGAAACATTTTCTTTGTAAAAATAAAATTGTTGTTTTATATGTTTGTTCGTAGAATGTAATTTATGCCTCACGGAAGATAGATAACCCAAACTGTACTGGTGTTAAAAATTCACAGACCACTCTTTTTTTGATCAGTAGCAAGATATTAAAATCAACAAAATATTTTAGATATCATATATTAGTTTTGCATCGTGTTATTCACTTAACATGAAACAACTAATTAAGGGGCGAATGAAAAAAAAATCATCCAAAAAATAAGAATTTAAATTTTGCGATTTTGTTTTTTTCAAGTTCTAACGTCTTTGTTTTCTTCCTCTATTTTGTCGATTTTTCTTCTTTTGCGCTTGCAATTTACGTTGTTTTAAAATCTGTTCTGGTCGCTTTAGTTCAGATTTAACTTTCGATTTTGAGTTTTGTTGCTTTCCAACTGTATTGTTTCTTTTTCCAGCTGAAAGCAAAAATATTTATTTCGAAAATGATGAACTTTTAAATGGGAACAAGAAATAAATTAAAAATAATAATTTAACTTTTAAAACTTCTTTGTCTGTTTATACTAAGCTTGTGTATATGAATATAGCCCACCCAATACTACCAAAAACCTTTGGCTTTCGGTTAGGTTATAACCGTCTGGTTTGCAGACAAAGGAACGAGTTATAAAATAATTTAATCGTGGCGACGTAAAACATTCGACTTTCGTTACTCGCGTGGAATAAATGGCGAAACAGATGTTATATCCAAAGGTGTATGTGCGCGTATGGGAAATTAAATGATCTCCGCAATTATAGGTGTAACTTAAAAGTAGTTTAAAAAATCAAGTTAGTTAGGGCGGGATAGATTCAACAAGGCATTACCGTAGCGGTGATCTAATTAGACATTCTTTAAAACTAAATCATGCAAACAACAATAAATTGTTACATTTTTAAACCTGAAAATTTTAACTGTGTGAAATGCGTAAAATAAGTTTTAACGCAATTTTCGATTTATATTTTTAATTGATTACAGACTGTTTATACTAAAGAAACATAGGTGTACTCTCTCTTATCATTATCGTGCGCTTCGAGCGTTCGCACGAGTCATCAAAAAGATACACGCGTCTGTTCTTTGCGATCAGGTGCAAGTTGGACCAGGACCAAACAATCCATAAGTACACGCTCGGCCGAAGATTGCTTGATAAATAAAGTCAAAGTAACGGATTAGCTTTTTAATTTGTCATTAAAACACTCGCTACCGAATATAAAACTTTTACTTGGAATATAGCTTTAACTACCTGAAGCGTCTGATTGTTTTTCTAATTTGTCGTTTCATTGGAGCATATGATATTAAAACGCAATCGCCCCTGTATAATCACAGCAAAGCTGCGACCAAATATATTTTAATGATCGCGATCGGATCGCGATCGCGAAAAAACCTGATCGGCACAGCACTACTGTTTAAACAAAAAAAGTATAATATCTCTATACCAGGGATGGGCAACCTTTTGCACTTTTAAAAGAGAGCCATATTAACCGATATTCTACAAAATAAACATCACTGGGAGCCCCAAAACTAAAAATATTTTTCACAATGAAAGGAATAGAACACTGTGCGAGATAAAGACGCGAGTGTTCTTCTATGGTTTGTTTCACTTATGCATGGGTATTGAACTTTTTAAACGCTCGCTCCAATCGCAATAAAAATATTACAAGCCGCATCAGCGGGAAGAAAGAGCAGCAGGTTGCTGACCCCTGGTATTTACAGTACAACTGCTATAAAATTCTACAAAATTCGGATTTATAAAAACAACACAAAATTTGCATTCATATTCTACAAAATGTACATTTATACAACATACATTGCCATCTTCCACTGGTACCATCACTTCGATGGGAATCTTCATTACGGTCGTTCAATTTCGTTTTCTTCTTCCACTCCTGGTAGATGTTCTTCTTGTATGTGGAGGAGATGACTGCTCCACTCTCGGTCCTGATCTTCTTCTTCCCTGTTCCGGAAGAATCCTGAGCGTTTACAAATCGCTTCTTCTTCCTGTCCCAAACCTTTTGTTGCGATTTTTGCTGCCGAAGCTGAAACACGTGTAAAAAAAGATTAATACTGAATTTTCAGTATTAAAATTAATACTGAAAAACGATAAATACTGCGAGAAAAAACATAAAAAAATGATTAGTATTGAATACTAAAAAAAGAGAAAAAAAAATTATAAAGATATTACTGACTTGAATGGTTAAAGGGAAACTTACCATTTTGTCCTCATCTCCAATAAGATCCAAAGTAAGATTGGATGCTTCTTTCGCAAAGTTCGTTCGACTTTCCCCTATGCTTAAACTGTAACAAAAGTGTAACGGTTTATAAACTATCAACGCTGTGCTTTATTAAAGTAATAGTAACATAATACAGGTAATGTAAACCTTGTACATGCATTATTTATTTCATGTCCATGAATTTGAACGGAAATCTTGGTTGGCATGACAACAATATTGGAATATTGCAGTGCTCACCTTAATATGGGAGAATCAAAGCAAGCTATCTAATTTCCATGGTATAAACAAACATAAAAAAAAATCACACAGAAAAAAATTGTCATAACAAAAAACATGTCAACAAAAACATTTTGGTCAAAAAAGGAATCGTCTACACTTTATACAGTGGAAAATACAAAACAAATTCAAATGAGGTTTGTAGATCAACGCTATCCATAGGATTGGATGAGATATTCATGTTTATCCCTAGTGAATGGGTAAACCAAGGGTGTTAACACACAGGCAATCGGAAGATCACTCGCGCCCACCGTACCAGAGCTATTGCAGTGTGTTGTGAATAATTTATAGGTTCTTTCAATATAGTAGAACCCATTATTCAACTGTGATCAGGCAATGTCCTGTTAAGTGCCTAGCCCAAGGACACAACCAACCAGCTAGCGCCCAGTTCCAAATTTGCAACCCTTCGGTTAAAAGGCGATGCATTGATCAACTAGACTAAACAGTCGGACAATCCATGTGTATTAAATACAGTCTGATAAGATTGGGCTAACCGATAATTTTAACCATGGCAATATATTTATATTTAAACTACTAAGCTCACCCAGCTTCAGTGTTATAGTCCTTTGGCTTGTAGTCAATATAAAAATCGTTGTCTTTAAAATTTGAAGCTCTTCTTTTTTTCTTTTTTTTCGACTCTGAAAATTCTCTCATTTTGTTGCTAGGTCGCACTATTGTAGTAAATGCGCTCTAAGGTAAAAAAATTTACTTTTAAGTAAACTAATACACAATATCAATATAACTAGATAACAGAATCATCAGTTGTTCCCAAAATTAAAAATGACACATAACAACTTTTTTTAATAGTCTTAAAATACGAATAAAGACATGCGTTTTCTGAATATGATACAAACATCATTGTATTTTTAATCTGTGACTAGTTGCCAATACATTGGTAGACGTCATTCTTCAAGCATCTTGCAAATACCCAGACCCAGATTTACCTTCAAAGTTTCTTCTTCAATGGGTTTTTCATCGGTATCGTTAATTTCCGGTTTTGAAAATTCTTGTTCATTTTTCTCGCTTAGTTTTTTCACTTTTTCCCGGTGCAGTTCGACAAACTTCATGTTTCGTTTCCGCGTTTTCTTCATCACAACAGCCCCAGAGCTTTTCGTGGTTGCCCCAATTTCAAAAATCGTCTAAAACAGTTTAAATCAAGAAGGATAACCAAATTGTTAAACTTAATTCATGTTGCTTCCACCAATCTACAAGTTTTTAATGAGACCAATGTTAAACGTTTTAAAAATCATCAAATCTAAATTTTCCGCTACATTATACAAACTATATAAAATGCAGTAAAAAACTTACAGAATTTGGTTTATATTGACGAACACTTGACAATAAATTCAACCTGGCCTCTTCAGATTTGTCAGAACTTTCATCTGGGCACAAACAGTTTTACTAAATTATTGTTTAAAAACATGTAGATTTTAAATTACAATTTTTTTCTGATATTGACCAGTCATTTATATATTGTATTAATATACAGTATATACTGTATTAATTACAAAGGTTGAGTTACAGTAAGAGCATAATGCAGAATAACAAATGGCGTCAAATGCAATATAAAGAATTAAATACTTAAGCAAATAAGAATTAAATACTTGAGCAAATTCCCATTAGCAAATAAGAATATTTTTGAATTATAAGAATAATGGTTATTCCAATGGGTGTTAACACTAAGCAGGGATTTATGCACAAGATGTTGACATAGTGAAGAGTTGCCAAGAATGATCAAAACAAAAACATTAAAAACTGTTACAAAACAAACTTTTATTTATTATTGTTACAGGATGTTTGGTAGCGGTAAGATTAGACTGTTTTAAGTTTATTACCAGTAATAGATAATAAAACTTGTACATGCATTTTTTATTCCATGTCCATGAATTTGAACGGAAATCTTGGTTGGCATGACAACAATATTGGAATATTGCAGTGCTCACCTTAATAAGGAAGAATCAAGGCAAGCTATCTAATTTCCAGTATTTTAAAAATTGCATGGCATAATGAAGAAGTAATGGAAAATACAAAAAGAAATTCAAAAGTCATAATACCCTAGTCATGTTAATTCATAACGGAATTAATATTGCTTCAAAATGTGA
>CH002980.1:1287970-1298591 GCA_000149265.1 Ciona savignyi | reverse complement strand
TCAGTAAGTTCTACCTTATTGGATTCGCCTCTACTAATGTACAGCAATATAAAATACAGATGGTAACCTTTTCACTTAATAATCTTTCTGGGGTACACTGGTGATTAATATGCTTGGTGTTTTGTTAAATCTCTTACATCCGTGAGTGTATGTCCTGGGAGGAAGTGTGGTGTTGTGTGAAATACCCCTATTCAGTAAGTTTTAAAAGGTCGCTTAAACTTAGCAAATCAATGCAATAGCTATCTGACTATCGTCCTACACGCGGAAATAGAAATTGGAGAAATAAATATATATTTAAACTTCTTGTGAAATTAGGCAAACTGTGGATTCACACTATTCATCCAGGTGACAGACTCGCTAGACACACTGGCCGACTTCCTGGCAAGAACCGAACCGGAGATAGAAAGCATCACAGGTGAAGAGAGAGACACCGCATCTTTCATGAAGATGATGAGACTCTTCAATGAAGTATCAGCTCAGCAACAGGACATGGATGGAAGGTATAATGATGAGTTTATTTTCTGATAAGACCTCCCACATGTCTATTATGTGTCTCTTTATCTTTGGCAAGTTACTGAATCGACTTAGACTCAAGCCAGTGCTACGTTCTAAAAATTAAAATTGTTTGTAAAGAGCGATTGTTTAAAAATGCATATTTTATATAAATTACCCAATTAGGTTTATCTAGTTTTTTAAACTATGTCAACTTTTTTATGAATGGAGTTCTTACAAATAAACAGAAAAAATACTATTTTGAAATTCAATTTTCGTTTAGGTTTATCTGTTTTCTTTCATAGAGGGTGTCTTAACCACTGTTCGTGTTGTTGTTTTTTATCCTGTTCCTGTGTCGTCATTAATTTCGTCATAATTTACGACTTAAAAAAATATGAATAAATTAAACTAAACTAATAACCAAATTAAATAGATTTACACACAAATTATCAGTAGAAAATACATTCTGTATCAAGAAAGCAAATTAAGAAATTAATCTTAATAATATTACCTAGAACAGGGGGCTGGCAACCTGCAGGTTTTTATCTTTCTAATGCGGTTCTTATTAATTTTATTACTACTGTTGCGAGCGCTAACTAAGCTAATAACCATACATAAGTGAAACAAACAAAAGAACACTCGCGTCTTTATCTCACAAAGTGTTGTTTTCTTTTATTGCGAAATAATTATTTGTTTTACGGCTCTCACTGATTTTTGTTGTGGAATATCGGTTAAAATAGCTCTTTAAAAAGGTTGCCGACCCCTGACCTAGAATAAGTTGTTGTGTAGGAAAATAATTCATCACCACTTTCACCAGGTTCTCTGTAATGCAAAGGACAGTTGATTTGCTGGAGAAATACGACATGAAACTACCAAATGAAACGCAGGAAATGTTTAAATCTGCACCGGATCGATGGAACCACCTCAAAACTAAAGTTTCACTCGCCAAACAAAGACTCGGGCCTAGAATACAGGTAAACTTGGGACTTGTTGATATTTAATCATAGAATTGCAAGTATGGATATCAGAGAAATAAAATGAGTTTTTTTATTAATTGATTATTATTTTTACGTCTTAGCATCATTAGAACATCTACCATTACCACTACATGGATGAATTTATCAAAGAAGTTCTTTGATTTGCCTAACTAATTATTGCGGAAGTTGGCGTTATGTAATTTATGTAGTCAGATCACCTCGCACCCACCAAAGCTTTTGCAGTGTATTATATTTGATTCAGACAATCCTTTGATTTGACAAAACCCATCATTTAGCCGATGTTTAATAAGTGACTTGCCCAAGGACACTACTGACTAGCTATCGACCAGTTTCGAACCTGCAACTTTTCAACTAAAATGCGACGCATTAATCCACCAGACTAAATCTGTCAGACAAGATGAACATATTTTTTTCCATTGCAGGAGGAATCAGACAGAATCACACGTGACTTGCTACGATTTAGTGACCGTGTTGAATCGCTGGCCACAGAGCTCCGAACTTCAGACGTATTCTCTCGGGAATGCCCAATAGGCACGGCTAACCATACAATCGATACATTTGCACGAAGACTTAAACTTCTGCAAGCTGAAGCACAGGATCTTATTGAATTGCAGGTTGATTAACATTTTTATAATCATAGAAACAAATAACATTTTAAGAATATACCTTAATATCTTGTACCTTAATATCATATCAACGTACCTTAATATCATCGTACCTTAATATCAACGTACCTTAATATCATCGTACCTTAATATCATTGTACCTTAATATCTTGTACCAACTCTGACAGATTTATTCGATTGTCATTTATAGCATCCTGCAGCAATTTAAATTTAACTGAAAACAAAGATTTTAACTTTAAATTACCATTAGTCACCATGTTCTTACATATGCCAAAGGCAATGTTTTTATAGATACTTATTAAACATATATAAAGTATCAAATTATATGTCATGATAATTACAGGATACATATAGAAATCATTGTAAATTTTGTACTACTAAATATGTTTTGGTGAAAGGTTTTCCGATTTGTGCGAGCCAGTAAAGTTGGGTGCGGATTTTGCTTTCGGAATGCACGTGTTAAGGCTACCCATGCCCTGTCGCGGATTCCTTTTCATGGGACGTCCTAAGTCATCTGGTTGATCCTGCCAGTAGTCATATGCTTGTCTCAAATATTAAGCCAAGTCTAAGTACGAGCTTTCGTACACTGAAACTGTATTGGCTCATTATAGTCGGTCGCGATGTTATTTTTGGACTACACAATATGGTTTTTTATTTTCGTTAACTTTGCTAATTATGCAAATTTCCTCAAAATTTGCGTTCGTTTCAAAATAATTTGTGTTACTTTTTTCACAACTAACATCACCATGTACAAATCTCACAACAGCTGTTTTCTTTTCTTCCCCAGGAGCTTCTTGACACAGCTGTGGTGAATTTCTCAGTGTTGCCGCAATACCAGCGTGATCTGCGCAACCTCAAGATCGTGTGGGATCACGTGTGGATGGTGGAGGCGGAACAGAGGGACTGGAAAATGAAGCATTGGCAGAAGATCGACACCAAACACCTCCAGCAGGCTGTTCAGAAGCAAAAAGATTTAATTCAGTCCTTGCCACCTGAGGTATTCATTCATTGGGTATATTTGTTTGAATATAACTAATATAAATATACCATTGTCATTGCTCAATTTATTGTTATTGTATAATTGACCCACCAAAAAGTAGGCAATAATAATTCGACTTTTGAAGAATAATAAACATGGATTGTAAGTATTCTAACGAAAAAATACTTTCTACTTCTATATGATCCGGTATTTAACTTTATTCTTTCAATTGAATAATCATAAAAGTGGTCTCTGCAGTTTTGTATACAGTGGCCACTGATGAGGTGATTTGATGTTGTGTGTAGTTATGGAGTAAAAAATATGTTATTGGGAAATGAATATGCTCTTACATCTCTACATTTCTTCACTGATTGCTGAGTAATTAGTTACCAAATTAGGGAAGCATATTTAATTTCACCATTTGTATTTTACATGTCTTTTGTCGAGTAACAGATGAAGCAATAAAAACTTGCTAACACTTTCCAAGACTAGTTTTAAACAGATACTAAACTACTCACAAAGACTAGGTTAAAAATTTAGTTTTAGTTTATTAATTTTTTTGCCCCAGTATTAGAAATGCCAAACGAATCAAATCACGACACGGGAACAGGAGAATACGGCAAAACGCACAGTCGTTAAAACACGTCATATAAAATAAAAAGAATAAAATTTAATTAATGTAGTTAGGTCACTCTTACAAAACTAAATATTGCGAGTGTGTATTGAAATATCGTTTCCACAGGTGAGCGACTGGGATGTTTATCTCGGTATGATTGCATCTGTCACTGTGATAGAGCAATGTCTCCCTCTGGTGGAAGATTTGAACCACCCAGCCATGCGGACAAGACATTGGAAGCAACTCGTCAGAATAACAGGTAATTATCGCTGACATAATATTACTTAATTTTGTTTTAGGGGATTTTCCATGAAAACAACTAAGGCAATATACCATTATATACTAGCTTTGTTGCTTTCATTCAAGTTAATCACATGAGTTGTTCATTCTTTAATTTTGTTATAAATTAAATTACATTTTGCTTAAAAAAATCCATGTTCTTTTAGGTTTGTTTTTTTGAAAATATGCATATCAGGATTTTGGGAAAGTTAAATCACATCACATACTTAGCACCGTTATTAATAGTTCAAAGATTACCATTTATGGATATTCTATTTCAATTAGAATCTTGTCCAAATCTTGATACTTATAAAAACTAAGTAACATCACATACCGTACTTATTACCATTATTATTTACCCCCTGTATTTTCCCAATGATTACTATTTATGTGTATTTTTTTAATTAGCAGCTTGTTTATTCCTTCATCATCATTACATTAGTAAGGGCGGGTCCACAGTAGCCCTGGACAAGAAATTTAGGACATAAAGGCCCGTTACTTCAGCGCCATAGGTCAGTCATGGACTTTATCATCACACTTACATTCATCATACCCAGGTGGGCTGCTCCAGACTGACACCGACAGTTTGAGGAAAATGGTGGTTGGGGATTTGTTAGAACTTGGACTGCAGAAACATGGAGATGAAGTCAAATCTATTGTCCAACGAGCTGTAAAGGGTAACTTGCATCTTCACTTGAATATAGAGCTGCCTTATCTTCTTTATTGTTCTGTAAAAGCTGGCTGTCATTTTTACTAAGCCACTGCATCCATTTATAAAATATGGGGCTTGGATTTTTCAATTTTAAAATATAACAAACACTTCCCTTAGTTTTTTTTTAATTTTGTTTTTAGTTTAGTTTATTCCTTTTTTTCCTCGATGAGAACACGAGGCAGGAACTTTGATAAATTTTTTGAAAACGGGAAAAAAATGGAAAAGTGGTAGTCGTTAAAACCTGTCTAAAATCCAATCAACTATTAAGTCTCGGTACATTTAGACATGGCCGCTAAACCACATAAAAAAAATAATTAAAATGGAAAAAATAAATGCTTGGTTATGTAACATGAATATTATATAAATATAAGCTCTTTGGTATAAATATAGAAAAATTAGGGTTATTTGGATGTGTGTTCAATCGTCAGAATACCAGAAAACTTAACCTAAACAATTTGTGCAATTATTATGGTTGGGTTTATTCCTTTCACTAAGCAGTTACCAGGGTTGTTTTAAATTTTTGTCACCAATTTTTCAACAGATTTGACGATTGAGAGCTCGCTGAAGACTTGCGAGGAGGTTTGGTTGAGCAAGGTGTTCGAGATCCGACCTCACACTAGAGGGCAGTCTAAAGCAGTGGCTCCTGATCTGGAAGCTGGAAGCGAGATGACGGGAAGTGAGATGATGCCACATGCTCTTCTGCAGACATATGAGGGAAGCAGGTGGGATAATCTATTTCAAAGTTAATCTCAATTACAGGAAGGATAGAATGGGATATTTGTGTTAATCTCTGTGAATGGGAAAACATGTGTTAACACACAGGCAATCGTCAGATCACCTCGTGCGCTCCTTTGGGTTTCGCGTTCTAGAAATACTAGGAAGTTTTGTAGTACAGACCAGTTAATTAGGATTTTTTTAATACCTTAAAAATAGTATTGTTATTTTAGCATTTGATAATTTTTGTTTTATTTGCATGAACACTGACTTCATGATATGATATAAATTTCTAAAAAATATATTTAATAAAAAACATTTAAAATTCATGTAAAAACTGCAGGACTGGTGGCACACGTACGAAAAGCATGAAGAGTGCTGTGCACAGTCGGTCATCGGATAAAACTGGGGGATCTGTGTCTCGAGGTAAAGGAGGTGGCAGAACGTCAGTGCTCTCCCTTCCTGTGAGTCTTCTGAACCTCGTGGATGACCCAAGTCCCATCTGCCTCCTCAGAAATGTGGAGAAAATCTTCTCCGAACTCGAACATCACCAGGTAGTTTATGGTTATGTGGTATTCATAGGTTGGTCTGACCAATTAGTCTGGTAGGGTAGTGCGTCACCTTTCAGTCAGAGGGTTGCAGGTTTGAAACTGATCGATATCAAGTTAGTTGTGTTCTTCGACAATATACTTAACAAGCATTGCCTGGACCCAGCGGATTAATGGGTTCAACTTAATTGAAGGAACATGTGAATCATGCACAACACACTGTAATAGCTCAAATAACCCGACAGTTTGCGCAAGGTGATCTGGAGGATACCCGTGTGGTAACCCCCTTGGTTTTCCTATTCATGTGGATAAACGTGAATATCTTATCCTATCATAGGTTTGTTTTGCTTAAACAGCAACATTTACAATTTTTGGATGCTTGAAACGTATTTGATAAAAACATTAATTGCTATTTTAAAACCTTTAAAAATATAACCTGTTATCACTTGACTTTAATTCAGACATTTTATTTTTAGTAGAAATCTTACATTGTGGCTCGTATTTCCACTTAAAAAATTAATAATAATGTCACAGACCAGTTTCTACTATTGTTATGTACTAAATTTTAATTGAGGTTTCAAAAAAACTTTTGCAAGGTTGAGCTGAACCGCATGCAGAGCAACAGTGCAATTGGTTCATTCCTGGATGAAGTGACAAAATGGCAGAAGAGGTTGCATTTGATTGAGGCTGTGCTGGAAGCTTGGGTTAATGTGCAAACCAAATGGGTTCAATTGGATGATGTATACTCAGGTGTGATGGAATAATTTGATGATTTTTTAAAATTGTTTTTGTGGATTAGATGTCATACAATCAGTGCATGAGTAACATTTGCGTATGGGATTTGTTTCCTTTATTCAATACGAAGATGTATATTTAGTCCTACATATTAGTCTAGTGGTTTGGTGCATTCCCATTCAGCTGGATGGTTTCAAGTTCGAAAATAGTCTAGCTAGTCCGTTGTGTCATTGGTCAAGGCACTTAAAGGACATTACCTGAATCCAGCGGATTAATGGCTTCTTCTAAATTAAAGGAACATATACAACACACTGCAATAGCTCCGGTAACCCAATGGTTGACGCGAGGTGATTTGACGATTGCCTGTGTGTTAACACCCCTTGGTTTTTCCATTCATGGGGATGAGCATGAATATTCTATCCTATCCTATATATGATGTTGACAGCTAAATGAAATGGTCGTAATTAGTGATTAAACACGAAATAGGTGCCGACGTGAGGACTGCACTTGCCCACGAAGCCAATATGTTTGCTGTGATGAGTAAAGACTTCAGACTGCTCATGCGAGCAACTGAAAAGAACACCAACGTGTTACAAAGCTGTTCTAGGAAAGGCAAGTTTAAATAACACAGTTGTTTGTGTATGTTTTTTATCAATTTTTTTTTAAATAACATGGTGCTTCTTTAAGTATTAAGTATTTAAGTATACAATTGGTAAATACACAGGTAATAAGTTATATTAAATAACAAACCGATGGTAACACATATTAGGAATTCTCCCGATGCTTGAGAAAATGGACATCAAAATGGAGTCGTGTCGCCATGCATTACTCGGCAATCTGGAAAGGCGACGTCAGCGATTTCCAAGATTCTATTTCCTCTCTCCTGAAGATGTCATGAATATTGTGTGTTACGGATATGACTTGGATGCTGTTAACAAGTGAGTGATTGTAAACCTATGGCTATTAGTGCGACGATATTATTCTAGATTGCACTAAACATTGCGGGCTGTGCAAAACTATGATCATGATACTAAGCAGTTTAACAATAAATTTTTACAAATACTTCCGCAAAAGGTGTTTTTTAAGTCTGATGCCTAATGTTATTGCATGCCCTGTGTATTAAAATTAATGGAAATTGCTTCAATCTTGTGAAAGATAAATAAAAGTCTAATCTTGTGAAAAGATAAATAAAAGTCCAGTCTTAAAATTCATAAAGCATGCAAATCAACAGCCTTAACTAATAATATTCAAATTAGGTAGTTGACTATGCAAACCGTACATAACAATGGTTGGCACGTGAAGTTGTTTAATTTGAAAAGTATTATTAAACTGACACACCGCGTTTAAAATGTTGCTGACCCTGGCTATAATGCCTTTGGTAACTCTTTTAGGCATGTGTTTTCCTTTTTATGTCATAAGTATGTTGAATTCTGAACTTTTACCAACAATTTCCCAGGTATTTGTGCAAAATCCTTCCACACCTCGGGAGACTTGTGTTCGAGGAAGTTGTGAAGTCCAACAACTTGACGCCGCCACGCCACACATCAGCTGCACTCAAGAAAAAATACAAAGTCACTGGAGTCTCTAGCGCTGCTGGAGAGGTCATGACCTTCCACCGACCCCTGGTTTACGAAGGTCCCATGTCGCTATGGTTGCCACAGCTCTTAATGGCGATACAAGCAACATTGCAGGTTTGATCAGTTTCCTAATACCCAATAACTTGTCCAAACTAAAACACAAGATGGGGATTTTCGTTAACGATGCATTTTTATCTGATTAAATCTTATGGTGAATTATCCATTCCAAACCAGACAGGTCTAGAATTTAATCCCCATCAAGAAAATACATTTACTGTATTGCTGTAAAATTTGTTTATTGTTATTTTAACGTAATAAAAAATTATTAACAAACGATAGCAAAGCATATATTTTTGCCATCATTTTTTAAAGAAAATAAATCAAACCCAGTATTTCGAGACTATTTTTTTACATCGCAAATTGAATACAATCGAATATAAAATTGAATTCAAAATCAAATTTAATTCAGGAAAATCTTCACATCGCACTTGGAAACGAAGCACGTCCAGCGCAGATCGTGCAAACACTCAGGAGTGCAGGAGCATCTCGTGTCCGCATCAGTCGTCCTTCCTCTGCAATATCGCAACGATCCGGATCGGACAACATCCCGAAGGTGGCAGTCACCGCTGCCAACCAACATTCGGACACCGAATCTCTAGCAAGCGGAAAGGCATTGCCTGTGTTGGAGGAAAAAGTAATTTGTTGTTTGTTTTAATTGAACATGGTTTCTGTGAGGACTTACTTAATAAGAGTAATATTTTTAAACCAATGATTATGGTGGAGTTTTAACAATTTCACTAACTGTTTACCTTGCTAAAATACATAGAATCTTGACTATACTTGGTTAATAATGACGAGATACTGAGTTTGTTGGGGAGTGATATATGGAATAAATGGTATACGGATCGTTATATACATAGGATAGGATATTCATGTTTATCCCCGTGAATGGGAAAACCTAGGGGGTTATCACACGGGCAATCGTCAGATCAACTCTCGCCCACCGTCGGGTTAGCTATTGCAGTGTGTTGTGTATGATTCACATGTTTATTTACTTAAGTAAAACCCATTAATCCGTTGAGTTAAGACAATGTTCATTAAGTTCCTTGCCCAAGGACACAACTGACTATCTAGTGACCAGTGTCGTACCTGCAACCCTTCAGTTGACTCGACGCACTTATCCACCAGACTAATCTGTCAGAATAACACCTTGTTTCCTCCCAGCCTTCCTCGATGGCGACCCAGTTAAGTCAAACACTCGGTACGTCCATCGAGCCAGAGCAAGTGTCGTGGACATTAGACAACCCAACTCAAGTTGTGCTTCTTGCCACCACAGTTAAAGTGAGCCATCCCGTACATCATATTGCTACACAATATCAATGATGCAAATATTATAATTAACTCAATACCTGGTTTAGCAGAACATATCACTTTAGGGAATAAACAGATTTTACCTAAATATGATGGTTTTGTTTACATTCTTATGTATTACTTCTAGAAAATACTACAGTCATATATAATTTAAAAGCATTTATGTAGGATAGATTATATGGGATATGTATAGTTGTTTTAGGACCTGTTATTATATTACAATGACCTATTCATCAAGTATCTTCTTGTCACATGGAAAATGTTTAACTGACTTAAATCAAGATTGCATCTGTTTTTTTAAATCTAATGCAAATAAAATTTAAATTTAAAACTTAGTCATTAGCACCTGTTTGTAAATAGCTAAAATTGTGAATTGCCAGACTGCATTGAAAAAATCATAATTTAATTAAGCCCTGAACGGCAGGTAAAAAACTACGTAGAAAAAAAATATACAACATTTATATTGTTGATTTTCCAAAAGATCACATTATTTTTTTGTTACTTGCAGATGAACCAAAGTATTTATTCTGCTATTGAAGAGACCTCCAAAGGCGATGATATGGCTTTGATCAAAGTGGCAGATAGCATCAATAATCAGCTTGGTGAAGCTGTTATTATGCTAAAGGTATGATGCAACCAATACAAATAAAGTACATTTGTGCAGGTGTGCTTGGAAGTTACTCCATCTAAAGAAAGTTTTTCCAATCCATGCATTTAATTGTGTGTTACATGGTGTATCTTATGGTTAAATGTGAACTTATTATATTCTAACATTTGTAACAGTATAGTAATTGGTCATTCACTTAATCACCTCTAACTTTTCCACTAGTGAATTGTGTCTTGCTTTTTTGTTTATTCATTGAACTTTGTATTTTAGCAGGCATTGCCTAAAGCAAATTAAATGTTTTGTGTATATATAATTATTATAATTATGATATATTAACTAAAACTGTAGCAATGTCCTTATAATATTT
>CH002980.1:1276009-1287852 GCA_000149265.1 Ciona savignyi | reverse complement strand
TCCTTATAATATTTAACACATTGCATTGTTATAACTCCAGTGTACAAGGTAATCAGACGATATCTCCTTCATGTTTAGTAAATAGTAATAATCTAAATATTTTGATGAAATATTACCAGGGCATGGAAGATGAGAGAGCAGTGAGATTGAGAAGTGCAAAGAAAAAAGGGGCATCTCGAGGAAGAGAACATAATGAAGAAGGCGGAAGGGAAGAATCAGATGCTTCTGAGTCAATTAGAGCACCTTCTACCAGGTTTTAACATTATTTATTTTGTTTAACCATCGCCTTCCCACCTAATGCTTCCTGCATTTGACCTATTAGCTTGGTGGTTTAATTTGTCGTCTTTCAGCCAAAAGGTTGCTGATTTGAAACTGGTCGCTAGCTAGCCGGTTGTGTCCTTGAACAAGGGTCCTAACGGACATTTTCTGAACCCAGCGGAATAATGGTTCTACTAAACAAAAAAAAAAGTGTGAATTAGACTAAACGTTGCAATAGCACAGGTAACCCGACAGTGGGCAGGACGTGATCTGACAGTTGTGTGTTAGCACCCTTTGGTATTCTCATTCACGAGAATAAACATGAATATCCTATCCTCCTCCTATCCTATCCTATGCGTTTTATTATCAGATGATAAATAGAAGTATGTTATTCTAACAAACACTCTGTCCCAAATATCACAGATCAATGCTGGATGATGATATGGAAGGAACTGATGAAGCTTTCATTGATGATGCAATGGCTGGCGGCGACGCAGGTTTGTTACAACCATTTTTTATATAGTCCATCCTATATGCTATTCTAGTGCATGTTGAAAAACCAAGTTGTATATTATTTTAAACCCAAAATGAGCAATCTTTTAAATCTATTGCAAATAAAATTTAAATTTAAAACTTCGATAGCACCTCTTTGTAAAACCACTAATATTGTAAATAAAAATTGCCAGACTACCCACAAAAAAAGCATCTGTATATTTTTTAAATTTTCTTATCTGCATCTTCATTGGAAGGTGGACCAATAAACACGATGCAGAGCTTGCTGTTCACTGACCAGGTTCGATCTGGGTCCAGAGGAACACGGGGAGATGTGCTCGACGGGGATTTCAATGATCAAAACAACCAGGTAAGTGACTTCTCTGACTCGCTCATAATTTTTGCTCTTTCACTCGACTTACGCTTCAGTAACCCGACTTTTCCACCCTATACATTTGAGTACTTTTTATTGAATTATATATACAAAGTTATTTGCAAGATTGGATGTTTGAGTTAAAATCTCATATTATGTAACATAGGAGGGTGCTGAGTCAAGTGCTCAACCAGATGGGAAACTGCTTCTGTTTCCCTCTCAAATACAAAAGATTTCTGGACTGATCGGTCTTATGACACAACAAAGAGATGTCTGTCATCACTTACAGAGATTGATGTCTACAGAATCTTCTGGAAGGATGAAACCTGATGAGGTGAACTAAACAATAATTATTGATGTTTTTGTTGTGGTCCGAATGATTAGTCTGGTTGATTGATGCATCGTTTTTCAGCCGGGTTCTGGGTTTGATACTGGTCGATAGCTAGTCGGTTGTGTCCTTGGGACAAATATCTTTTGACCTTAAAAAAATTAGCCAATTTGCAATCTTAACTAAATTTGTTTAATTCTTGAACCCAATTTATGTACGAAACATTGTAAAAAAATAATACTGAAAACTGATATTTACAAATATACCTAATTTGGAAAAAAACTTTCGAAAAAATTTTGTCATGTGATGTTTAAACCTGTTTGTCAAATGATTTAAATGTACAATAATTTAAAAAATTTATTTTGTTTAGATATTTGACTGGCAAATGAGGCTACACCATCTGTACAATCCTGAAACTATGGACGTCAAAGTTCAAGTGAACGATTCGAGTTTTGATTATGGATTTGAATATCAGGGATCAGCTTTGAGGTAGGAATGTTTCATTATTTAAATATTTTGTTTTATTATTTTAAGGGCATAGCTTGGATTAGTGTGTCATTATTCAAACGAAGGGTTTAAAACTGGTCACTGGGCTGGTTTAAAACTGGTCACTAGCTAGTCGGCTGTGTTTTTGGGCAAGGTACTTAACGGACATTGCCTAAACCCAGCGGATTAGTGGGTTCCACTTAATTAAAGGAATGTTTTAATCATAAAAAACACACTGCCATAGCTTCGGTAACCCGACGGTGGGCGCGAGGTAATCTGACGGTTGCTCATGTGTTAAGTTAACCCCTTTTGGTTTCCCATGCATGGGAATAAAAATGAATATCATTTCATATATATCAAAAATTGTGAAATTTAATTTATGAATTAAGTATTTTATAACATACTTCTAGGTATGTGGTGAGTCCCAGTTGCGACAGGGTGCTGCTATCAATGTGCCAAGCACTGCACACAAACATCGGTGTGGCTCTCACCAACACCTCCACATTGTCTGGTCCACCGGAATCGCTAGCAGAACTATCATACCAGCTGGGAAGAGCATTATACAATGTTGTTTGCACACATTCTGTGGATCACTACATGCTAGGTGAGGCTTAAATATATTAATAAAAAATTGGACAGTTTAACTGAGTGTTTCTAAATGGCTTTTTATGAAAGTAATTATTAAACAGCAATGTACAGTAGTTGAGTATTAGCTAGCAGTAATGAATAAGTAATTTAGCTTTATTTAATATTACTTAAAGAGCTCCCCATAAATGGTTGTTATGTTTATTGTTTCATTACAAAATTTTGTTTGGTTTTTTATAATATTCTTTAATGAAAAAGTCTTCTAAAGTAAAAAGAAACAAGGCGCCAACCCGACAACGAGCACAAAAAATATTAAAAATACTTGGTGATGGGACTGTGCGTTTAATCATAAATTTTTGTTTTTTCTAGTTAACACGTTTTGCTTTTTAGGTGATTTATTCAAGGGGCTTGCAGAGACGGGTTGCTGGATGTGTCTTTCTCGATTCGATTCCCTCTCCGCTCCGGTGCTTTCAGTTGCCGGGCAACTTGCTGCGGAAGTGCAGAAAGCGCTGTGTGGAGGGAAACCATCGATAACTTTGATGAGCGAGGAAGTCACTCTGTCCCCGACTGCCGCTTGTTTTATAACACTAGATGGAGCCAGAGCTGCTGATAGCTCACCCAGTGGCTACAGAAGCAACTTGAATCAACTTTCACCAACAATGTCCAAGTTGCCAGTGGATTGCATATCATGTTTTAGGTTAGTTAACAACAGTGTACTAGAAATAGTCATTATCTCCTTAGGCATAATAGTCATTTTTTCTTAGATATAACAGTCATTAAGAAGATAATATTCATTATCTCGTTAAGTATAAACTTGCAAAACTATATTTTATCATGTTCTGTAAACTATTTCTTAGTTTAATATCTAATGCAGTAAGTTATGCTACTGTTTAGACAATACTTAAACTGGAAAATATGACACACTATATCATTGTGAGGATCGGCAATATGGCATCCTGAATACTAATGTTTCTCTCATTTAGTAGAAATAAAATATTCTTTTCATTTTTATTTCTAGAATTGTGAATGCCATTCCACCAGACCGACGACTGGTTCTGGAGATTCAATTGCTATCACAGGGATTCACCGAGGCAAATACAATCTCACAAAAACTTTGTGTTTTTCTTGATCTGTGTGGATCCCTTCTATCTACCCTTCCCATCTGTTCAGGTACCACTGCATGTGTTGTTCATGTACGTATCATTTAATTCTAACGCTTTAAATATAGTTTATTGGGATAGGAGAGTAGAACAGAAAAATATAGGATATTTATATCATCCCCGTAAATGGGAAAATGCAAAAGGCTTTAACACATGGATACTCACTAGATCACGTCGCGCCCAATGTCGGGTTACCAGAGCTATTGCAGTGTGTTGTGTATGATTCACATGCTCCTTCAATTTGGTAGAACCCATTAATCCACTGAAGGACACAACCAGCTAGGGACCAGTTTCGTAACTGCAACCCTTCGGCTAATAGGCAACACACTAAACCACTGACCTGTAGGACCATACTTCACAGATGCTTCATCTTTTCAAGCATGTACTTCAGCGAACGACTCTGCAAAACACGGCATACAGAGCCATGATAATAACTACGCATCACTGTCACTGATGGAGCATGTGATCGCGGGGGCTGGTGTGGTGCTCGACATTTTGTTTCGTGAGCAAATTGAGTTGAAACAGGAATATCGGGAATTGATCGCCTCGAAAACAAGAAAATTTACAGACATATGGAAGCATAGGTGCATGGTGTGAATTATTTGTGTTCTGTACAAATTGAACAGTTTTATTTATGATGTGGTATTTATGTATAGTTTGATAAGTCTGAAACAATATCTTTTATATTTTAAATTTTATTCATTTTTCCTCTATTTCCAAGTTCTAGTATAGTTGGAAAAAACTAAAAGATGTATTTAAGCATCATATTTAGAATCTTCCTTATTTTTGTAAATATGACTCTGGAAGGGTTTACTAATATCCATGTTTAAATATTAAAATATAAACTGAATGTTATTTTAAAATAGGAAAGAATAGAATATTCATGTTTATCCCCATGAATGGGAAAGCCAAGGGGTTAACAAACTGGCAATCATCAGATCAACTCGTGCCCATCGTCGGGTTGTCAGATTAGTGCCTTTCCCAAGGACACAACAGATTAGCTAGTGACCACTTTTAAACCTGCATCCCTTCAACTGAAAGTCGACACACTAAATCACCACACTAATCCATCGGACATCATCATACTCGAGTGTTTTAAACAACGTGACATAACTTTGTATTTCCCACCAACAGATCGAGCCTCATGTCAAGCTCAGGAGGTTTGGTACCGAGCTCGAATGCTGCTGATGACAACCTGGGTGGACCTCTTGGTGTATCTGCCTCCTCTCTAGCTCCATCTATAGACCCAACTACACAAGAAGCAATACAAACAAACAAAGAGTAAATACTTTAGATGATGCAATTATAGCAATGAAACTCAATCTAAAATGCCTACACATTTATTACTTTTATAACCAAAGTCTTTTTTACTGCAGTTTAGCATTGGAAATACTTACACTGGCCTTGTTGAGAGTATAATAGCAGACTTTTGTGTGCAGGACTTTAAATTCTATGTGTTTATTTTTATGTTTAAATCTTTTGTGGACGTTTTTAGTTGTTGTATTCCATTATCACTAAGTAAAAGAGTTTAAAAAAAACACTTTATAGAGATATAGTAACAAACTATTTTTCCTCAGTCGAGAACTGGTTGAGTCTGATGCTGAAGTGATGCGGAAAATGGAAGAGATCGCCGTGGTAACAGCGCTCCGCAACATCCTTGCTCCCCGACTCCCGCTCAAGGAGGATCGGAGCTTGGTGTCGACCTTCGTCATGGATCTGTGGCCGGATGCGGATGTGGAGTTCGGGGTGGAGGAAGAGGAGGAAAGGAAGACGGATGTCACACTAGGAGAATTCACTTCTCCTCCTGAGGACTGGGATGAAGAAATGAATGCGGATGTAAGGGATAGGATATTCATGTTTATTGTTTATCCCCGTGAATGAGAAAACCAAGGGGGTTATCACACGGGCAATCGTCAGATCACCTCACGCCCATCGTCGGGTTACCGGAGCTATTGCAGTGTGTAGTATATGATAGACACGTTTCTTCAATTTGGTAGAACCCATTAATCCGCTGGGTTTAGGCAATGTACTAATGTTCTGGTTTCAGAGATGGCATTTGGTATACAAGTATACAACTTGTTGTCAAAATGAAATGCCCATAGTATATATGTAAGTGCTATTTTAGTGTGTGTGTGAAAGAAACACTGGGTTTAAACAATAAAATAAAGTTTAAAAATGGTATTTTGATACTAACGGGTGCTTTAATTAGATTTATCTGAGGTTTCACTTTTATCCAGGTTGATCCAGGGTTTCATATATTTTGGTGTTTTCAGGTGACAATACCTGACCACCAGGTGGATTCTGAGACGAGACCATTTGAAGTGAAAGTTCCCCAACATGAACCAGTAAATGACGTGGAAGCTGCAGTTGCCATAGCAACCAAAGAATGTGGACTGAGCCCCGCTGTCAAGTTTCAAGCGAAAGCAGCACAGCTAACTGAGGTATGTTTAAAAAATTGTATATTGCCGTTATTTTAACATTATCACATTCTAACTATGTAAACATTCTTTAAACTGTGTGCAGTATATCGGAAAAAAATCATTTTTGGGCCACATTATTATGTGTCTCATTTGAATATGGGACACATATTGTTTTTGTCCGCTTTTTTTTTTGTTAAAGGTTTGACTGGCATAGCATGTCGCCCCGACATCTACCAGAAGGAATAATGGAATCGTAATAAAACTTAGCCATTCGTTAAACAACAAGGTCTAGATATGCAGAAGCCAAAATTTTGGGTGATAAATCAAGGAGAATTTCCCTGGAGGGTTAAAATAAAAACGTATTTTTATGAAAAATTTAGTTTTTTGTGACATAGCCCTTGAACTGATTTAACAGTTAAAAGCAAATAAAAAAAATACTTAGGGAAATACCCCAAAAAATAAGATTTTGTTCTCAAATCATGATTGTGACAGACATGCCATGTCGCGACATCGCCCCAAATCTACCAGAAGAAGTAATGGAATCGCAATGAAAATTTGACATATTTAGACAAAATGGTTTTAATATGCAGAAATTGAAATTTGGGTGATAAATCCAGGGGAATTCCCCTGGGACGTTAAAAGGCAAAACAGTATTTTTTTCTAAAAAATTAGCCTTTTTGGGCATAGCGCTTAAAAGGATGTTACAATTTGAATCAGATTTTCTGGAATGTAAGTGCATTAGTCACTGATCTAACACTTAGAAAAAAATAAATTAATTACCTATGGAAATAAAAAAATAGGATTTTGTTCTAAAATCATGATTGTCGGAAGCATGCTATGTCGCCCCAACATCTACCAAAAGGAGTAAGCGCATGACCGACTGCTCTAATTTTAATGAGATTTGGTGCAATGTTAGACCATTAGACTCTGTTCCAATTGAAAGAAAGAAAACATTTGCTTAGGGTAATTCCCTTAAAAAGGAAATATGTTCGTGAATTATGCATTGTGACAGGCAGGTCATATGGCACTGACATCTCCAACAAAGAGTCAAGGAATCAGATTAAAACTTTAATAATTGTTACATAACATGACGTGACTAGACTTATTTAAAAACAGAAGCTTATCTACTAAACCCAGAGGAACTCCTTGAAACCACGAAAAACTGAATCGGGCTGTTTTGGGAAATTAGCTTCATTTTCATATACAGCGTTAGAAAAGAAGCTTTAATTTAAAACATTTGTGGTGAAATGTTCGTAAATTTAGGACGTTTATTTTTTATTCAACTACACATGGAAAAGAAGTTTGGTTGGATAACTGTGGGACCCATGCGTTTATGCTTGCAGAAACAAACTACATAGGCTACTGGGTGTATAAAATACAAATTGTGGTTAAGGACCTTGTAGCATGAATATATGGCATACAACATATGTTTTACAAATAGTGGTGGTTAAACACGTGGTTGACACTCTTCTAGTATGATTTACTTACAGAACTTTAATTTGAACCATTATTTTTTAACCATGAATATAGTTTATAGGATAGGATATTCATGTTTATTCCGGTGAATGTGAAAACCAAGTGGTTTAAAACACGGGCAATCGTCAGATCACCTCGCACCTACCGTTGGGTTACTGTAGCTATTGCAGTGTTTTGTGTATGATTCACACATTTCTTTAATTTAGTAGAACCCATTAATCTGCTGAGTTTAGGAAATGTCCATTAAGTGCCTTGCCCAAGGACACAGCGGACTAGCTAGCGACCAGTTTCGAACCTGCAACCCTTCGGCTAAAAGAAAACGCAATAACCCACTAGAATCTGTCAGACAACTTATGAGGCCATTTAGGTTTACATAACAAAATTGGAACAACAAAGTAAAGTTCCATTATTTCCACAGTTATCTGAATCAATCAAATCAGTGGTAGTTTGTGGTCAAGCTGGATGTGGAAAGTCAAAATGCATTGAAGTTTATACCAAAACCCAGAAACAACTCGGTTTTAATGTCATTTCCAAAAAGGTACAACTTTTTAATCAGAGGATAAGATACTCATGTTTATTCCTGTGGTTAACACACGGGCAATCGTCAGATCACCTCTCGCCCATTTTCGGGTTACGGGAGCTATTGCAGTGTGTTGTGTCTGATTCATACATCCATTTAATTTATAAATCCTATTAATCTGCTGGGTTCAGGCAATGTTTGTTAAGTGCCTTCCTCAAGAACACAACCAACAAGGCCAGTTTGTCGGTGTCATTTTAAATTTTTTATTTTGTTCATTTAAGCTAGAGTCAACAACTGAGGTTAAGTCAGCTTACATTAAGAGTAACTTAATCCCCTTAGTAACAACACCTTAATGTACTTTCGAGCTAAAAACAAAACCTATTATTTTCTTTTTAAGATTTTATTTTATTTTTTTATTATATTAATAGATGTTACTTCGTATAAAGTTGTGCTTATTGTGCCGTTATTTAACTTATACTGCCAAGTAATATCGCATGTTTCAAATTAACCTTTAAAAGATGTTTAACTGTACTCAGGTTTACATTAACGCTATCGATTCTCGACGGAAGTTGTTCGGTTACTTTGAGAACCACACTCGAGAATGGAAGGATGGGCTGATGCAGATCATATTGAGACCGCACTGTCTGGGACAAGACTCCCCAACTTCCACCGAGGTATGCAACATTCTAGTTGTTTGATATTACTATTATTCTTCTTTTTTAAATTTGCTTAGAAATTGACATAAAACTATGCATATATTCCAATTCTCTTAGTCTTGATGATATATACTAGACATGGACAAACTACGATCCGCTAGGTCTTTTATTCTGGCTCGCCGGAAGTAAATAGCAATGTCACAGCTATATGTGTGCGTCGCTTGACTTAACAGTGCTTTGTGATTTTTACCAGTATTGTACCATATTTATTAGTATAATATTTTTTATTAATAATGACAAACTATATGTGAGTGGCGGCTCGATCCCTTGTCCCATCAGTTAAAGAATGGAATAATTTTGGCCCCAGATTCAAAAAGTGTGCCCGTCTATGAAATTTACTGTTTGATGTTATATAAAAATTGCATGAAGCCATTTTAGCTCAACCATCAATTTAAACGTTTCCAGTGCCAACTACAGCTCCGACTAATTAGTCTGGTGGATTCACAGAAATAAACATGAATATCCTATCCTACAGCTGTCATTGAGACCGAGTGTCTTCATTCTTCATGTGGATGGCCAAATGCGATCCGAGGACACTGAGCTCTTCCTGCAGCTCCTCCGGACACAACCAGGAGGAAGATCATGGCTCTCTCTCCCCAACAACGAGAGGTTGAGGCTTCCTCCTGATATAAGGGTGATATGGGAGATGGAGAATCTCTCATCTCTTGCTCCTGGAGTCGTCTCTAAACTTGGAGTTCTTGGTTTCAACTGTTCAGGTGAAACACTTTACTATTTGTGTAGGATGTGATATTCATGTTTATCTCAGTGAATGGGAAAACCAAGAGGTCATCGAACCACAGTCAGGTTACCGAAGCTTTGCAGTGTGTTTTGTATGATGCACACATTTCTCCAATTAAGTAGAACCTAATAATCCACTAGGCGGTCCACTTACCGACCAGACTAATATTTTGACTTAATAATTAAACCTAACCATCTTATAAGGGTAGACATAACTCTTATTTATTTGATAACCATAAACATTCATATTTTTACTTTTTGATTTATGAAATACAAACTTATTTTCTTGTGAAGAAGTAACTTGGAAGCTTCATTTGAACCACTGGCTGTGCAATCTTCCTGATTCAATATCAAACATCACAAAGGAGATTGTGATGCGCTACTTACCAACACTGGTGAACCACTTCACAAACTTCACGGCTCCTCCTCACTTGGTTGACAACGGATCAATACAACTCCAACAGACCATTCGCATCTCAACAACTGCAATGACTTCAACTTTCTGCAAGTTGATGGATTGTCTTCTTCCCCACAATGAAGTGGTGTCACCGAATGAAAGAGAGAGATACATTGGTTACTCAGCATTCTGGGCATTTGGTGGGACATTGGAAGGTGCTTCTCGTGATTTATTCGGGATGTGGTGGAATGAAACTTGGCCTTCTTTCTTCCCGTTTAATGGATCGGATGTTTGGAGACAATTTGTGGATTCGGAAACGCGCTCCTTCTCCCGATGGGAAGACCATTTGCCTCAGTTCTCTGGATCAAGTATCGTCAGCGGTGCTTTTGTTCCCACCCCTGATACGTGTCAGCTTACCCATTTGGTGGGAGCATTAATGGACGCCGGTCACGCCACCATGATTGTTGGACCTCCTGGTTGTGGGAAGAGCGCCGTTGTCCGTGAGCGAATTAACAATGTAAGCTCGGGAGAAGTAGCAGAAGTCCTAAGCCTCTTCCTGCACTGCAACCGAATCACTGAAGCAAGTACATTGTGGAAGCAAGTGTCCCAACTTCTGGAATGGAAACACGGGGTGACTTATACTCCACGGGGCAACAAGAAACTACTTTGCATGGTTGATGACTTGAACCTGTGCAGACCACTTGGAACCGGTATGTACTTTTTCTGTTGTTTTTGTGATTCTTTTGCTAATCTTTAGCTTACAATAGTATTTTTATGCAAATCAAGTGCCTGGAGATATCTCTTGCAATCAACATTAGATATAAAAAATAAACAAGAAAGAAAATATTAATAAAAAAAACAAGATATTCAGGAGTTTTATTGAATCTTACTTGTTGGTTTTATTCAATCTTATGTGGTGTTTTGACAGAAAACGAACATGTGGGTCTCCAGTCTGCGTGTGAATTGATACGGCAGCATTTAGACGTTGGTGGTGTTCGCAACCCAACCAGCCACAAGTGGCAACAAGTAAGCAGCACATCCTACATCACAACTTGCAATCCGCGCCACACTGGCACCTCGTGTGGCTTGAATCAGCGAATGACTCGCCACTTTTCAGTCTTCTCGTGTGTCTACCCATCTGTGGCATCTCAGCATGCCATTTACAGGTAATTGTTCGGAAATTATCATATTTTTTTGTGGAAAATTTTTCTATTATAATTTTTTTTACTGGTCTTAGTTTCAAACCCATAATGGACTCTTTGCTAATATCGTTTTTTTAATGTAAATAATCATATTTACTCCATGAATTGTGACAATGCTATGAGTAAAATTTGCTATTAAAAGGCCATTGCAAAATGTTGTTGGTTCTGTTACAAAATATATTGTTTAAGAGTATTCGTTTATTCGCAGCACACTGGTTCAAAATCACTTTTTGTTGGAAAACAAGACGACCAACAGTGATAAAGACCAGCAGTTTCAGGTTTGTTAATACATTTGAACATGTCCATTTTATTAAACAACATTTCAATGATAATTAGTATCTTTTTTCCATTTGAATTTATTATGATTTTGCATTTCTGTAATAAGGCTTTTTTGATGATATAATATTCATGTTTATCCTTGTGAATGGGATAATGCAACGGGCATTATCACACGGGCACTTCACAAATTACCTCGCGTCCACCGTCTGGTTCATAAAGCTTCTGCAGTGTGTTGTGTATTAAGACTTTCTTTTAATTTAGTAAAACCCAAAAATCGGCCCAAGGGCAATGTATGTTAACTGTGTTGCTCAAGGAACAGCCCGACTAGCTAGTGACCAGTTTCCCACTGTAACCCCTTCGGTTGAAGTTGTCGTACTACACCACCAGACTAATCGGTTTTAACTACATTAATG
>CH002980.1:1251700-1266871 GCA_000149265.1 Ciona savignyi | reverse complement strand
TGTGGTCTTCCAAAATACAATTGACCATCATCAACAGATAGTGGGTTGGACTCCCAGCAGACAACAGCACGGGAGGGAAATATGGATGAACAGGTGGAAAGTGGGGAGGGTGAGATGGAAAGTGAAGAGCCGTCCATTAATTTCAACCAATCAGCATCAAATGATGATACGGCAGAATCGGAAAAGCAAAGTAAGCAAGCTGAGAAATATTGATCTGGATATTTTCACCCACAGGTTCAACTGAATAGCTTGGTGTTGGTGCGTCCGGCGCCTTTCAGCCAATGGGTTTCAGATTCAAAACTGGTTGATAGCTTGTCGATTGTGTCCTTTGGCAAACCATTTAACGGACTTTGCTGAACCCAGCAGATTAATATTAATAGGTTTAACCAATTTAAAGGACTGTGTGAATCATACACGACACACTGCAATAGGTCCGTTTTTTCGACGGTGGGCGCTAGGTGATGTGACGGTTATGTGTATGTGTTAACCCCCTTTTTCCCATTCACTGAAATAAACATAATTTTCCTATCCCAATAAACATATATTTGGTTGCAGATTTAAGTCAATCGAACTTGGCTATCAATGGCCTCCCTCCAGTGGCGGAAGAGTCAGATGGTGAGGATCACGAAGATGTGGATGTTGGAGGATCAACAGAGATCATCCCGGAGCAGGAGGTCCAGGAAGAAGCGGAGGAAGAAGTTGGGAGCAGAATGTCGTTATCATTGGCTCACCGGGTATACACCATGGCAACGTTGCCGTACATCAGTGCAGAGGAATATCATGTAAGAGAAAGGACATTTTTCTTTTAAATATTACATTTCTTAACTCAATAAACTTCAGTTGCACATTTTTCATACATAATTCTGGTAAATATAAGAAAATTACTAAGATTTTGTTTAAATATTTCACTAATTAACTCAATAAGCATGAATTTTTTTCTTATAAAATTGTGGTAAATATAAGAAAATAATTGAGTTTTTGTTTCAGTATTACATTTCTTAACTTAATAAGCTTCAATTGCAAATTTATTTCATAAATAATTGTGGTAAATATGAGAAAATTAGTTTTTTTTCTTAAATATTACATAACTTAATAACCTTGGATTGAATTATTTTTTTATATATAATTCTGGTAAATGTAAGAAAATTAATGATTTTAGTTTAAATATTACATTTCCTAACTTAATACCCTTGAAATAAATAGTTTTTTGATATATAATTGTGGTAAAATTATATTTAGAAAAAAAATGTAAAAAAAAGAAAAATATTAATTCGTTTTCTATGCCCCCAAACGATTTAAAAATAACCACAGTACTTTAACTAATTTAGATTCACTGAATGATATAAAACAACACGTAAAGTAACACAAATATTAAAGACCACAATATTTGGAGTTCTTTTCTTTGAAACTAATTGTTTTTTTATCTTGAGACCTACTTATGCTCACTTTTTTTAATTATATTATATAATTTTGTTATGAAATGAATTCCTAGAATGAATTCAAACTTATGAAATGAATTCCTAGAGTTATGTGAATTCTGTGATCAAAGTTCTAGTAGGAGAGGAAACACTGCAGGATTGGTTCACCAAAGATTTTGCTCATCACCAGGTAATTGTCCAACAGATTATCATTGTGGGTTACGTCGCCTTTCTACCGAAGGTTTGCAAATTCGAAACTAGTCGTTAACTAGTCGGTTGTGTCAAGGCACTTATCAGACATTGCCTGAACCCAGCGGATTTATTGGTGCTACTAAGTTGAAGGAACGTGTGAATAATACACAACACACTGCAATAGCTGCGGTAACCCGACGATGGGCGCGAGGTGATCTGACGATTGCCCATGTATTAACCCCCTTGGTTTTCCCATTCAACGAGATAAACATAAATGTCCTATCGTATATGCTAATTGTGTAATAAAGCATTAATCTATATTATCCATTTCGCTCAAAGATTACCCTGTGAAATAGTTCTGTTTACTTTTGTTTCATTTTTTAATAAAAAGTAAATTACTAATCTCCTTGCACTATAATAATCTATAGAACTTTGTAAAGCAAACACTACACTTTGTTTTTTTATATCTTTTTACTTTATTTTGTATTTCAGTTGCAAAATGCTGCCGTCATGCTATCATCGTGGCAACGACCCCCTTTGCTACTTGACCCCTATTTAGCTGGGGCCGACTGGTGTGCTGTGCATTTGCGTAGAAACCCCAACATCACCCCTGTCAATCTGACCCCGAAGATTGAAAACACACACGTGATGGCAATCGAGAAATCTGTGTTGGGAGGTAATTTAGGTTTATTTATGTAAAATTATTGTTTATACTTCGAATATTGTTATGTCAAATTATTGTTTATACTTCTCTATCAATACAAATCACTTGATTTTCAGGACACACCCTTATGTTAATGGATTGTGAAAACCAAGCAGGCGCCCTCGTGCGGCCGTTAATTCATCATTCAAACACCGCTGGGTGGCGTAAAGAGCGATCTTCAGATGAGTCACAAACTTTGCGGTTTTTGGGCCGGAGACTGCTCTGTCCAGATTCTTTCTTGTAAGATGAATTTTATTATTTTACACTAGGATAGAATTGCCATAATTGCCCTTTTAAAAGAAAACTGATGTTTTTAAATCTGTCTGGCCGATTAGCGTGGCAGATAAGTGTGTTGCCTTTCAGTCTAAGGGTTGCAGGTTCGAAACTGGTCTCTAGCTTGTCAGTTGTGATTTTGGTAAAGGCGAAAATTACCTGAACCCAGTGGAATGATGGGTTCTACCAACCTTTAGAACCGTATTAATTATACAAAATACTTTAATAGCTCTGGTAACCCGACGATGAGCGCGAGGTGTTCTGATGATTGCCATGTTTTAACCCCCTTGCATTTACCCAGACAAGGGGATAAACACGAATATCCTATCCTATAACAACTATAACACCTTCCATGATGGTAATGAAAGTTGTCCAAGTTTTCTAGAACATTATAAACAACTCATCAATCGAAATATATCAAAATATTTTCTTCAAAGCCCTAATTTTAACCATTCCCTTCAGATGGCAGATAAGTGTGTTGCCTTTCAGTCTAAGGGTTGCAGGTTCGAAACTGGTTACTAGCTTGTCAGTTGTGTTCTTAAAAAGGCACTTTACGAACATTACCTGAATGCAGTGGAATGATGGGTTCTATCAACCTATAGGAAAGTAATAATTATACACAACACAGCCATGTGTTAATGCTCCTTGTGTTTTCCCATTCACGAAGATAAACATGAATATCCTACCCTATAACAACTATTAACACCTTCCATGATGGTAATGAAAGTTGTCCAAGTTTTTTTAGTATATTATAAACAACTCATCAATCGAAATATCAAAATATTTTCTTCAAAGCCCTAATTTTAACCATTCCCTTCAGATTATACCTGACCACCACCCACATGTCAACCAATAGGCTCCATCCAGATATTACAGCCTCCACTCAACTGATAAGCTATGTTCCAAGCACAGAAACTTTGCAGGTGAGATTACATATAATGGTTGTTTTATTGCATCATATTTCTGCCCCTTGGATAGCAATTTGGTGTACTAACTATCGGCTTTGGAATTGCAAAACCAAGAATTGATAATTTTAAAAGTGAAAAATATATATTTTATTTATAGTTGATATTGAATAAATTTATAAGTGAGTCTTAGGATAGGATAGGTATTATTTTTTTTATGAATGGAAAAACCAAGGGGTTAACACACAGGCAATTGCTAAAGCATTATTGAACCCATTAATCCGCTGCGTTCAGGCAATGTCTGTTGAGTGCTTTATCAAAGGACACAACAGACTAGCTAGTGACGTGGTTCCAACCTCCAATCTTTCGGTTAAACGGTGTTACACAAACCCACCAGAATATTCGGTCAAGTCTTTTATATTTTAATTAACTATTCTATTTTCTTTAATTTCCAGGAGGACCTATTGCTTCGTGCCGTTTCACGTGTTCGACCTGACATATACCGAGAGCGCCACCACGTGGCCATCGCTATCCGCCAACATAGACACACTCTAAAACAGCTCGACGCTATTTTGTGCGAACGCCTTGTCACCGGGGACGACCCAAGAGCGATTGAAAACTCAACGAAATTTTTGTCAAGTGTAGTCCATCTAAAACAAGAGGTTAAAATGAAATTAAAAATATGACTTAAGCAAGAACCATTCATTTGAACTATGTTTTACACTGCAACCAACAATCCTTTTATTGTGACTGATTAGTCTGGTGGTTTACTGTGTCACCTTTCAGTTGAAGGGGTGTAGGTTCAAAAAAAGGTTTTCCCATTCATGGGGATAAATATGAATATTCTATCCTGTTCTAAACAAATTAATGTAAATGAGGAAACAAAACAATCAATTATTTAAATGATCAATTTATTTGTTCTTTCCAGATTTCAGAAAAGCTTGAGTCGGCCAAAGAGTTGCAGATGACGCTGACTAACTTGATAGAGGAGCTCTATCCAATAGCTCAGCGTGGCGCTTTTCTATATTCCATGTGCAGAGCAATTCCTGCACTCAACCCTCATTACCAGGTTTGGGGCTGGATTTCGATATTTTATCTCGGTAATTGAGTTTTAATCAAATATGTTTTTTTAAATAATTAAAGTGATTTTTATTGATTTAAAAAAAAATTACCCAATGGACCAATTTTTTAATACTTTAACCCAATTTTTACCCAAAACAACCCACAATTCTACCCACAGGTCCCACTTCCATATTTCACTCACTTGTTCGACTCAGCGGTGGGGTCGGAATACGATGAGGGTGATGGGGAGGTGAAGCCTCTTCAGGAGGTCACGGTGGTTCATCCCGGGGATGTGGAAGAGGAAGATGAAGAGGAGAGAATGAAGATGGCGGCTCGGAGGAAGGCAAGTCTTCGACTCGGCAGCGCCAGGAAGACAATCAAGATGAAGAGCAAAATGAAAGGTTTTTTATCAAATTTATTTGTTTCTTCATTATCTTTATCTTAAAAATACATTATATATATTTATCTTTGTATTCAAGTGTGGAAATGTCATTTTGTAATTTGGTGCAATGGGTTATCTGTATTGAAGGTTTTGTGGTTGGTTACTTATTATTTGTAGCCTAGTAGGGTTGTAGATTGAAAACTGGTCGCTGGCTAGTCAGTTGTGTCCTGGGACAAGGCTCTTAACGGACATTGCCTGCACATCGCGAAATAATGGGTTGTATTAAATTGAAGGAACGTTTGAATCATATACAACACACTGCAATAACTCCAGTAACCCGACTAAAGAGGTAATCTGATGATTGCCTGTGCATTAACCCCCTTCATTTTTCCATTCACAGAGATAAACATAAATAAACTATCCTATCCTATTCTCCAATTCAATTTCATTACATAATTTAATATTTGATTGCGGTGGAGCTATTATTGAGTGCTATTAATAGTATTCGCCTGAATAATGTCTTGTTTATCAAAGCAACTCATTTTTTACTCTCACCTAACTCATCACTGGGTGATTGGTGAATGACTCTTATTTTGAGACCATTAATACTATCTTTATACAGGAAATTCAAATATAGCAAGTCAGGTCAAAAACTTTTGGGCCATTTTCTCTTATAAATATCATAAATTTTCTCTTATAAAGATATTATTATTGGTCTAATAGAGTCATTCACCAAATGTGTTTAAGTGTGCAATATATATTGATTGAAATCTTTCCAGGCACACTTGGTACAACCGCAGAAGAAGATATAGAAAATAGTGAAAGTCCGGATGGTAAGTTGACACAATCACTTGAACAGTATTTTCTAATCTTAGTTAATTTAACAAACTTTTTTAGGTGGTGCTTTTGACTGTTTTAGGTTATAAGCATGGAAAGTCAGATGACCTGCGCCCACTGTCGGGTTAACAGATCTGTTGCAGTCTGTTGTGTATGATTCACATGTTCCCTTAATGTAGTAGAACCTATTAGTCCGATGGGTTCAGGCAATGTCCGTTAAGTGCCTTGCCCAAGGACACAACTGACTTGCTAACCGGCTGTTGCCCGTGTGTTAACCCCCTTTGTTTCCCCATTACTGGCGATAAACATGAATATGAATATCCTATCCTATCCAACTAAATTTAAAAAAAATATGCTAATTTTTTAAACAAAAGATTTGAATAATCAGCCCCACTTTATGCTTTATCTCATGTTCACTTCCAGCATCTCCCGAGGAGACAGTAGAAGATGCAGAGACATCTGAGAGGCCGGGATCAGGGAGCCATGTAGTGGTACCTCAAGTGGATAATCTACCAACACCTGGGGTGGAATATTCAAGCTTCTCTTTGGAGAAAGTGCAAGAAATCGTTGAAACTTTGACCAAGAGAATCTTCGCAAGTGTTTATGGAAGGTACAATCCATAATTATGTTTGATAGGAGTTTTTTTATATGACAAAACTTCGTATCCGGCTATTTAAACGGAACTTTTTTTTCTTTTTTGTGAATGAGTCAAGTTTGGACCCATGATGCGCCCGTCACCACGACCATATTTGTATAGGAGTGGTATATGTATCGGTCGTGCTAACCAATTAGCCACACGACCGTACCATTTAAACTGAACTTTATTTTATTTCAGTGTTTGCCCGGAACATCGCCTCCCAGTGACAGCGCTCGCTCTGCTGAACATACAGCTAGATGGCGCTGACGCTAAATTTACTGAGGAAGAGATAACATTGTTAATTCATGGAAACCCCGGTTTCGGCCGATCCCTCTCGATCGGTCTCTCGGACTTTGATTGCATGGCAGCCGTGCCGGATTGGCTTCCCGCAGATCGGTGGGAAGACTTGCTAGCTTTCTCGGTGCTTCCAGGAACATTAGAGGGGGTGTGCGTGCGGGTGGCGGAAAATAGTGATCAGTGGAAGGAATGGTTCCAGCAGGTGGCACCAGAGGTGGGAAATATTTGAAAATGTCGTAATTTAACAAAAATAATACCTTTTTTTTCTATGTTCTGTTGTTCATTGGAAAAATATTTTAACTGAAATAAAAAGATATTTAAATAATCGATATATATTGTGCAATCAATGATATTGTGCACTTTACCATTATAATTACCACTAAAACACGTTATTTTTATCACCAGACTGTACCATTCCCTGATAATAGTGGCCCACCTAACGAGGAGTCGAACCAAGAACTCTCCGACTTCCAGCGACTTCTATTGATCAGAACACTCAGAGGAGATAGGATTGAACCAGCATTGAGATTATATGTCGATCAAAACATTAAGGACTCCACCATACATGAGGTTTAATCTATTTGTGTGCTTGGGTCCAATGCAATCGATAACCATTATATTAGCATATGTCTTTTACAACCTCATCTCTGATACGGTTTTCATATTTATCCCTATGAATGGGAAACACAAGGGGCGTTTACACACAGGCAATCTTCAGATCACCATAGCTATGGCTATATGTTATGTATGATTTACACTTGTTCCTTCAATTTGGTAGAACCAATTAATCCGCTGGGCTTATGCAATTTTCGTTAAGTGCCTTGTCCAATGACCCAACTGACTAGCTAGGGACCAGTTTTTAACCTGCTACCCTTCGTTAAAAGGCGGCTCACTAACCAACCAAGCTAATCAGTCGGACTAGTTAAGTTGGTATTCTCTACAATAATGTCCAACTTCAAAGCAGAGATTTTGTAAAGCTTTTAAATCACAAAGAAAACTAAGAAAATACCTTTTTAGTCTGTTCCTAAATATTTTCCTACAATTATTTTACTTTGCTATTAGGTGGTGAGTGCTGATGTTCCACTTGATTTGGAAACATTATTCAAAGACGTCTCAAACACGCTTGGAATTCTGGTGTTGCTACCCGACAGCAACGATGTTACCATGGAAACAAGGGTTGCAATGAAACCAGAAGATGCCATCAAACAACTTGCACAGAAGTAATTGTTTAACTTTATCTTTATATTAAAAACAAACTCAAAAAAACTCAAAGCCAAATCCGAAAATGGCAATGGACATAAAGCCTAAACGTCTACAAAATACACATTGATATTGGCTTAATTGTTTTTTATTGAAAATCAGCTTAACCCATATGTTGTGTGTTTTATAATGCTGCTACACACTTAGAATGTACCAAAAACCATATTGAATAATAAAATAAGTCTATTAGGTATACAATGCCTGTAATTGACGTTATTTATTATTCTTTTGAATGGATTACTAGCATGTTACATATATCTGTGAGTTAAGTTACTTTTCATGGTTTATGAGTGATTAGTCTGATGGTTTAGTGCGTCGCCTTTCAATCGAAGGGTTGCAGTTTTGAAACTGGTCGCTAGTGAGTCATAACTCAGTTGGTTCTCATCACTTGGATAAACATGAATATCCTATCCTATCCAAACTTATATCAATGCAAGTTGTAAAGTTATGTCAATCATCCCTCCAGGTACAAAGTGAATGTGGAGAGTGTGCTGATGGGTGATGGTTATGTACAAGAGGCTGGAAGGTGTATCGACACTGCGTTATCCCAGGACACTTGGGCCTTGATCAACTGTCTACATCTCGCTCCTAACAAGTTAGTGGATGCTTTAGTATGGATTTTTACTAGATATATAATCATATTAGACCACACATAGGGAATTGTTTAAATTCTAATTTAATGTGTTGCACTATTAGAATACCTTAATATACATTCATGGAAATAAGTTTTTCAGGTTAATTAAAAACAAAAAATGAAATTCCACATCTCATTCCAAAAAACGAGTTTTCACATCTCATTGCATAGGTTCTTTGAAGACTTGCAAATACAACTTGCTCGCGTGGGTAATATCAGTCGGCAGAGTGAAGGAAACAATGCTTCGATGGCGCTGCAAGGCTCACACTTCCAAGTGTGGATGACAACCAGACCACATGAATCCATTCCATCCTTGTTGACACAATATTTATACAAGCTCTCATGGGACACTCTGCTCAAATTAGCTGTACAGGTATAATGCTGGGTGTTTTATTTTATTTTATTTTGCTACATATATCTCAATTGGACAAAGTCAAGGGACAATTAGGCATCATTTTTTTTCCAAAAACAATTCCAAAAAAGTGTTACCTCATAAACATTTGAATCTCAAATTAAATATAAATAAACCATCATTGCAAATAACTCAATCTGAAAGTTATAAAAGTTGAAAGTTTTGCCAATTTATAAGTTTTCTAGTTTTCTAAAGTTAGTCGTGTACCACCTGAAAGACTTTCTTGTACAACAGTTTGAAAACCACTTATTTACAGTAATGTCAAATGAGTCCTTAATTATCAATTTTTACAATTTAATTTTTTCAGGACCCTAACAACCCGGGATCAACAACCATTATGACATCACAACACACTTCGGTTATTAAGTCCTGTCTGATATCATTAATTGCAAGGGTAGGTTTGTTAAGTTTCATTGATGATCACTTCTGTTTAACTTCTATGATATACAATCGTGTACTAATCAGCAAACAAAGTATTTGGCGACAAAAAAACTAGTTTACTGTCAAAACAGCTTTAAAATAACTATACTGCATTAATTAAAATCTGTGTTATAAATAAAACATTTCCCATTTTGTATAAAATTGAAATTAAAATCTCTTTTAATTATACATTAAACATTTTCTATTTTGTATAAAATTGGAATTAAAATATGTTTTATTTATAAATGAAATTAAAATCTGTTAAATCTGTTGGAACAATTCTATTTGTAACTAAAATTGCATGTTAGATCCGACAAGAGATTATGTCCAAGTGGTGCGAAGCAAACAAGAAAACTCGACGAATTGTTTATTCTATTTGTTTCTGCCATGCCGTGATGGTCACGCGTCAGTGTTTTGGTTGGCATGGCAACAACAAGAGTCATCCACTGTTGGAGAGTGTATTGCATCAAGCCATATCACATGCTTTGGCAGGTGGGTACGCCTTTGAATTACCTTCATTTTTATTTATAGTTAAATCCAAATCTCACAACTATTTAGCTAGTGGCTGGTTTGAATTCTACAACATTTCACCTGCGTACGCAGTGTCAACTTTTCTACCAATTAAGCTAACTGTCCAAACCTGGCAAGCTAAATGGCATTAGAGTTAGTGGGTTGGCGGCCATTACCAAACCTACTCAAGTTAATTCCCACTGTTGGCGCTTTTTTTCTATCTTTAACACTTTTTGTACAATTGTTTCACTGGGAAACACAAACAACAGACATTGCCTCATCTCAGTTAATTTAAATAAATAGGATAGGATATTCATGTTTATTCTCATTGATAGGTATACATATTACATAAGGACCGTTACCACACAGGAAATTTTCAATATTCAAATTAATACTTTCAAATTTAAATGCACCATACCATATTAAACACTGCAACAGGTTGTGCTACCTGACTCCAGTCAAGTTGGAATTCGTTGCTTTACTGTATGATAACAAATATCCTTACTATGGCACAAAGTGACCATAGGTAGGACAAAAACATAATTGTTATTATATACACAGAAGAAGATGAAGTGAAAGGGATAAAACTCGCCAAGGGATTGTATAATGATGTCATTACTACAACGCATGATAGAGTGAGTTTTAAAACTAAAAGTTAGATGTTAATGTCCGACTGATGATCTTGGCGGTTTGGTGCATCTAGCCGAAAGGTTGCGGGTTTAAAACTGGTCGCTAGCTAGTCAGTGGTGTCCTTGTGTAAGCCACTAAACGGACATTACCGTAATCCAGTGGAATAATGGGTTCCGTGAAATTAAAGGAATGTCTAAATCATTTACAACACACTGCATTAGGTTCATTAACCTGACGGTGGGCATGAGGTGTTTTGCTGATTGCCCGTGTTTTAACGCCCGTTGGGTTTTCTTATCCACTGGGATAATGATTATACCAGTTAAGAACTTACCTTTTCTTTAATTTTACTTTTATTTTGCAGAAACATACACGTAAGATAAGAATATGTAAATTGTGATCATAGTTTCTTTTTCTATCAAAACATAAATTTATTCCCACCAGCGCTACATGCACCAACTGTTTGAGGATATAGTCAACCAAGTAACTGCAAGAAAAGGTGATAAAGTCATTGATTTAAACGGAATTCAATTCCCATCACCATCTTCAGATATTGCACCAAGTGGTAAGCTTTATTCTTGACGGGCATATGGTCGTGTGTTGATTTGACGGGTTATCTAAAACGGATGTAAGGTTGGTCCGTACAGCCAGCCCATGGTAAAATCAATGGTCAATTTAAATATCCCATACAAATATAAACCAATGACTTAATTTTTTCAGATTTTAAACACACCAGTGGTAAGGCTGTAAAGTGTCTTGGATACTTTTGTCTTTTCATTAACTGCAAATGAGACTAATTTTAATTAAAAAATAAATAGATTAAGTTTATCTGCTTGAGCATTAGGAAAGTAAGAAAGGAAAGTTGATTTCAAAGCATTTCTTTCAGATTATGCTACATGGTTAAATGCTAACCTTCCGGATGACGACAGCCTTATTGTAGCACTTTCCTTGCCCAGCACTGCCACCACCTGGCAGGCGACTCAGCGTGGGGAGAAATTGCTTACTCATCTCCAGGATTTATTCAACGTAATTCAACAACCTGGTAAGTTTTCTGATACAATACTTGTATGAGCTGTTAAATATTATCAAGATCAATTGTAGGTTTAAAACGAAATTTTATTGTAAAGTTTTCCGATGTATGATGTGCATATTTTGTTCTAAAAGTTTCAAATTACTTTAAAGTATATATTTTGACAGTTATATCTTTACAAATTTAATCACAGGATACGAATCAAATATTCTGTCACATTCCACTGGTCATGGCAGAGCAGCAACTTTGACCTTACAAGGGTTACAAAGTGTCATTGACCTCTGCAGTGAAAAGCTGCCACCTTTACTGAACCTGGGAAGATCAGACAAAGAAAGGTTATCAGAGTTCAACTTCCCATACCACAGAGCTTCAGTTCTAAGTTCAGGGAACCCTGAGATCATTCATATGCCAGAAACTATTGGGTAAGTATCATTTTCGGAAAACTATTTGGTTAGTACCAAAAGTTTTTTATGTGTTTTAAAGTTTTTTATATATTTTGGATTTAAAGTTTTCCAAACTGTTTGCTTTGAATGCTATCAGTTTATATAATAAATTTGCAATAATAGTCCTTTTGTTGCCAATAATTTTGTATGTTAATTTTATTAAAATTTTTTAGATTTTGTTATGTTCGGTTGTTTTAGCATTTTATTTTGTATGTGAAATATTTAAATCACTACTTTGCTTTTTTGCATTTTAATTTACAGTGTTTTATTTACTCAGATTCGTACTGCTGCAAGAATGCATATGGTTCAATCAGTGTGTGTGTAAGGTGAGGCAGCAACTACATTCACTACGCAGTCGACTTTTCACAACGGCCGATTACAAATTACCTCCACAACTGTTGGAGACGGCACAAGCATTATCTGCAGAGGAAGTGCCTCCGTCTTGGTGAGAATAAAAATATTGCCCTGTTATTAAATAATGGCAAATGAAACAAATCACAACACGGGAACAGCAAAAGACGGCAAAACGAACAGTCAATAAAATACGACATTAACAAAAAGGGATATAAATGAATACAGTAGACGCGGCCGCCAAACCTAGACGAAAAAATACACAACCGACACAAAGGACACAACCGACTAGCTACCAACCAGATTCAATCGTGCAACTCGTTGGCTGAAAGTCGATGCACCTTACCCACCAAGCTAATAAGTCACACATCAGACTATTTATAACCCATCACTTTTTAGTCTTTTGTTTTTGCAACACTTCAGATAGCTAATTAATGGGTTAGATCAAACTATATAAATCAAAAACAGCATTTAAAATGAATGGAATTTTCAAATCCCACATATTCCTCCCAGGCAACACCCCAGCGAGTCACCGAACACCCATGTATTACTCACCTGGCTGGATGAGATGGTGAAGAGATTCAGTCAGTTCCGATCGTGGATTAAATGCGGAAATGTTCCGTTAGATGGCAAAACACCTGTGGTGAGGCTGCTTTGTTACTTGTTTATAATATTTGTAATAAAAACATGGCAGCATGACAGAGCTTAAAATTGCCCAATTTAAAACAGGTAAAGCAATATATGGCTTTAAAACCTAGTAATAATCATAAAATAAGCAGTGAGATAACACGTACATGCCCTACACATATTTTTATGAATTAAATACAAGCACAAACCATTAGAGGTTTCATGTTGGTTGATATTACAAAAAATCCTGATTTTTTTTAAATTTTGCCAAGATTAACTGCAAAAGACGAATTTATCTTTAAGTTATTAGTGTACATCTCGGTAGAGGGTGTTTAACATTATTATTTTAGTATACCTTTCCTATTAAATTGATGCGAAGCTGATATTGTATATATTTAGGGAAACCTTGCATCGGTTTGGCTTGGTGGAATGGTCAATCCAGGTGCTTTATTGATTGCACTTTGTCAAGAGAAGGCAGTGCTGCATGATGCAACTCTGGACCAGGTGAATCATTTGTACTGAATTTCAATTCTTTTTAATTCATTTCATCAAATTTTCTAAAAGATTTTTTTTTCAACTTTTAGGTTTGCCCAAGTGATTTGTGTGATATTTATTTTTATCCCCGTGCATAAGAAAACCAAGGGGGTAAACTCACAGGCAATAGTGTAGTTTTGCCATTTATCTTGTCTCTTTACTTTAAAATAATTGTGCCATTCTTCTTTAATGTAAAAAGGGAGCAAAAAATAAATTAATACTATTTTGCATACATTTCCAGCAAAATTTTATTTTTGATTCACCAAAATCAATTCGACTGGTGTTTTCAGATTCGTATCATGTGCGCCCTGTCATGTGATGATGACTCAGCAGAACATGAAGCTGGGATCACGCTTGAGGGAGTTTCCCTCTTGAATGCAAAGTGGGACACACGAAACGGTTCGATTGATTTTTATTGTTGGAATTTATAATAGAAATAACATATTGCTTAAAATCATTGTCTAATTTGTAATTTTTTTTTTCTAAAGTGTTCTTTTTTATTATTTATACTGGTTAGTATTTATACAAAATGAATCCATTGTGTGGATTGTTGTTTATCTCTCTTAAAGTTTCTGATATGTCATGAAAGATGATAATCTGTTAAATGTTTTAATCTTTCTTTTAAAAATGTTCCCACATATTTGCCTTTTTTTCTGACTATCTTGGTGGGTTAGTGCGACGCCTTTCAATCGAAAGGTTGCAGGTATGAAACTGATCACTAGCTAGTCGGTTGTCTTTGGACTCGGCACTTAACAGACATTGCCTGTACCCGGTGGATGGATGGGTAATATTGGGTTAAAGGGATGTGTGTGAATCATACACAACACACTGCAATTTCTCTGGTAACCTGACGGTGGACGCGAGGTGATCTGATGCTTACCTGTGTGTTAAATGCCCCTTGTGTTTTTCCAATTACCGGATTAAACATGAGAACCTTATCCTATTTTTAATATTAGTTTTTCTGCTACAACAATTCGACATATTTTAAATCCAGATTTTTTTTTTTTCCAGAATGTGTGACCGTGCCAACTGATGACATCACAGTCTCCCCTCTCCCTCCTCTTTGTTTTTATCCCACTCTCGTGACATCACAAGAGGAGGAGGAGAATGTAAAGAAACAAACAAAAGAGAACCTTGTCAAATTCCCAGTCTATATGAACTTGGTAGGAAATCCAAATATTTTTTATTTGTAATTAAAAAAAAATTTTGGTAATTTTATCAAAAAACATTTTTTTGGGGAATTCTATTAAAATATTTTTAAAAATAGATTTTGTCTTGGTATCTGACATTTTTTTTACAAAACGTTAAAAATGCGGTGATTTTATTTCCCAGTCACGTGAGACCCCTGTATGCTACCTTCCCCTCCCGTCCGACAACATTTCACGCTTTAGTGAACACGAGGGCGGGTTGCCTTACGCGTCACATTGTTACGTCATACTGCAGTCGGGCCCTGGACTCACGCAGCGTGACGCGTTCAAGTCACGTGCATATTTGGCCAATAAAAGAAGGGAGCAGTGGTCACGTGTTGCACCAGAGGTCAGTGACCTTATGTCACGATCTGGGACAAGAATGTCTTCCGCCAAAAACTCGCTTTCAGGTAAATTTTATGTTTTTTAT
>CH002980.1:1216134-1251600 GCA_000149265.1 Ciona savignyi | reverse complement strand
TTTTCCACTCACGGGGATAAACATGAATATCCTATGTTGTCAGTTTTACAACATAAATTGTATGTTTTAATTACCATCGCGAGTATAATTCCCCATTTACCTACAATGTCCATTTTTCCTAATTTATTAACATTTATTGTGTCTGTTTTTTATAATCATGAAATTTACCATCATCATGTTTTATACAAATTATTCGTTTTAATCAGTCGGATAAATTACAAAAGATAGGATAGGATATTCATGTTTATCCCCGTGAATGGGAAAACCAAGAGGGTTACCACACAGGCAATCGTCAGATCAACTCGCCCCGCGCCTCGTGGGTTGCCGGAGCTATTGCATTGTGTTGTGTGTGATTTAGACGTTTTTTTTAATTTGATAGAATTCAATATTTCGCTGGGTTCAGGCAATGTCTGTTAAGTGCCTTGCTCAAGGAAACGAAAGAACATTCGACTCTCCAATAATTTCTTTCCTGTCAAACATAGTTTTTGGTATTTTCGGTATATGATTTTACGATGCAGAATATTATGAATTTCCACTAAAAATGCCCGTCTCGTCCCAGGCCCCCGGATGTCCATAGCCTCCCTCCCTCCCAGTATCACTGGTGGGAAAGTCCCCTCCAAACCCATCGACCCCAGGCTTGATGGTCCCCCACCTGAGGATGGTAGTGTGATGTCACAAAAGTCAATGAGTAATAAATCGCTTTCAAGCCACGGTTCACTGCATGCAAGACCATCAAATATTGAACCTCGTGAGCCGAATTTTACTTTTTGCCTCAAAACAGTTGTAATAATGTAGAAAATCTATGTTTTAAATGCTGGTAGATAGATTTTATTTGTTAGATTTAAAACAAATGCTTAAGATTAATCTCACGTTTAGGTGAGCAAGGAAATACCATTTAAAAGTCCAATTAGATTAAAATTAAACATGTTTTAATTTAATGTAGTTCATTTTTTGTTTTCACGATGTAAACACGAAGCAGGATCTTTGATAAAAATTTTGAAAAAAAATTCGGCAAAACGACAGTCGTTAAAAAGTCAAAAATTTAATCAGTTATTAACTTTAGGTAGATTTAGATGTTGCCGCCAAACCAACATTAAAAAATAAAATGAAAAATAAATCTTTGCAAAAAAATTATTGCACTAAGCATTTTGTTTATCTTTATGTACGTACACATGTTTAACGCTATTTTAAAATGTTTACTCTATTTTCGTTCCCAGCGCAAGTACCGCAACCGAGCTTGATTCCTAATGGCCATGTTAAGCAGTCACGTGATGATGACGTAGTGCCACCTGAAGTTGAGTCAAATTTGGAGCCCGATCAGCAAGAGGTCGGGATTTTAAAGGATTTAACATCTTAAGCATAGGAAGGGATATTCATGTTTATCCTCGTGAATAGGAAAAACGCAAGTGGCGTTAACACACGCGCAATCGTTAGGTTACCGGAGCTATTGCAGTGTGTTGTCACTGTTGTGCATGATTCACACTTTTCTTTAATTTGGTAAAACCTATTAATCCGCTGGGTTCAAGCAATGTTTGTTAAATGCCTTGGCCAAGAACACAACACGCTAGCTAGCAGGTTTGAATTACGTCAATCATGCATGAAGAAACACACTGCAATAGCTCCGATAACCCGACGGTGGGCGCCAGATGATCTGACGATTGCCCGTGTGTTAACCCCCTTGGTTATTCCATTCACAACATGAATATCCTATCCTATCCAGTGATCGTGGGTAGAAGTATTAAATATATTAACAATAATACCCAAACTTTTCATTTAGTTGGAGAGAGAAGGCAGCATACTGCAAGCTATTTTGGATGATGAGCAACCTTCTGAGGACGATAGGTATTGCTGATATACAGCATTTATATACATATGCGTTACAATCCAAGATTAGGTGTCTTATGTATTTAAAGACAATAAGTTAACTGGTCAATACAATCCCACATTTGTATTCTTGTGCACCAGCTGTTTTAATTGTAACTATATCTGTAGGGATACATTATTTTTCTATGCTCAATTTATGTTCTTGGCTACACTGTTTTTGCGTGACATAGGAACAGTAGTTTTTTTTCACTAGGTACTTTTGGCCAAAACAAATGTAAATACATATACATTGCATAACTGGCCTAAAACCACGTATTTACTGCAAATTACTTAAAACCCAGGTTCAATAATGGTAAATTCCTTCATAAACTAGTTTCCAGTTTTTGCGGCAAAATGCGTAAAACTAAATAAACATTCGCTGCATTTTTTATCTGTCGTTATTCACTAAAGTTGGGCAGTTGGATCGTGGTCAAGCGCTGCAGAAAAGCGTAGATTACAACATATCTGTGTAATAAATGTGGTTTAACTGCAGTATATGTGCAGATAAAATACGTGTCTGGCAACAATTTATTCTTAAGGAATTTATCGTTTTACATTTCAAAACATCTCTACTTTATTAAGTGGTCCTATGATCTATCTATTTTATATTGAGCCTAATAATGTGATTGAATCTAGGATACCAGCGCAAACACGTTACTATCTTGGCGTACTATACATAAACACACCTATCACAGACACATGTGGTAAAGTATTTACGCTGGTATACTATATTCGATCACATTATTAGGCTATAGTAATAGTTTGTTTTAACTAAACTAAACTGATTTCTTCACAGATCCCAAGTTGGGTAAGAATATTCAATTCTACATTATGGCTTGGAACAAACATCCAAGTTTTGACGTTTTTTGTTGCAGAAAAGTATTTTGACCTGCATGGACTTTATGAAACAACGCTTTTTTTATGAAATTGAATTTACCTAGTTTTTATCATGTGTTATTGTATCACTGTGATTATTGTGGGCTGTGAATTAGAATTTGGTATTGTGAATACACGTTTTGCACAAAGAATATATGAAAATGATTGTTTTATATCACACCAACTGTTTGGTTTAAAGAACACACTAAGTTACAGCAGGTATTTAACGTGGTTTCAACTTCACAGCACGACCGATTAGTCTGGTGGTTTAGTTTGCCGCCTATCAGCCAAAATGTTGGAAATCTAAACTACCCCCTGGCTAGTTGGTTGTGTCCTTGGGCAAGGCACTTAATGGACATTGCCTGAACCCAGCGGATTATTGATTTATACTAAATTCAACGTGTGAATCATACACAACACACTGTTATAGCTCCGGTAAACCGACGGTGGGTGCGAAATGATATGACGATTGCCCGTGTGCTTACCCTCTTGGTTTTCCCATTCACGGAGATGAGAAATATATAAACTTTACGAATAAGACTAAAAAGTATTTTCTAAGACACACCTTTAAAAAAGGTCAAATCCTTCAAGTAAGGACTGCGTGGTAATCCGGCTTATTGCCATTGATTTACTTATTTCTCGTTGTCAGCAACCGATTACTAGATCTTAAACATTGTTACTTGTGAGATTGTTAGGATTTTATAGATCCTAAATTTATAAAATTCACTGAGTCTCTAAATAATAACCCACATATAAAGTTTTTCAGTGTTGGTTTTCTAGCGATGATAAACAGTTTCACATTATTCATCGTTCTTCATACTTCATCGTGATTTTAAATCTTCCGCTAGATGACTCCCAAGAGTAAGAGCAAAAGCATTTCTGGAGCATCTTATATACAATGGAATTATATAAATTTAGACCCCATAGGTCTAGTAGTATTTGTTTTCCAATATTGGGATATAAACAATGTTGCTTTATAAAACTAGCTACAACTCAATCCTACAATTTTTTAAATCACTGTGTAACTTCCAATTTAAGGTTAAATCCAGTGTATTAACCTTAGCGGGATTAGTGGTATAGTGAACATGTGCTTTTTTGTATTTGCAGGGCCTTAATTTTATCCCTTAGGTTATCACTTATAAGGAAGTACAGTGACGCGGAACTTAATCAAAATTTGCCTTTGCTTCCTGGTTTCCAATGATGATAGAAAGTTACATTGAAACTGTTGTTGGGTACAAATAATAAGACTGCTCATTAATGCTTTGCAACGATATGTAAGTTTTTTCGATAGTATTGTAAATAAGTTGGAAATGCTAAACGTGGGATTTTGTGGTAGCCCGTGTGTATCGGTTCATATGCGTTGACTAGCTTCCAAGGTTTGGCCTGTTGTGTGAATCTAAAGCGTGTTCTTGCCATTGATATCTGTCGGGCTGTCAACAATATCAAAATCAATGGAATGTTTCCCTTAGATTTACAATGTTGAATGTGATATGTAAGACTTAATACTGATGCTAAAATTGTCTGCAGGAGTTTGACATGGCCTTTATTTGATACTTTATATAATAGCCAAGAATGCACATTCATTTAGTATTTTGTGTGCCAGGTATTTTCGAAAACAAAACATTTTCTAGCGCATGATTACCTTCGTTTAATTACGTTATTTATCTCCAAAGAAGGGAAGGCTCCATAAACAACAATACTAGACGTACAAATCATAACATGTTTTTCCCCGCGTTATAAACGCGAGGACCCCACTTTCACATATTACCAAAGTCCACCAAACATCACTGTGATCTTCGTAGTTTAATTATACTGACGGTATGTACAAAAATATCGGTCTTAATGTCGATAGATGATAAGTTCTAGGCTTTCATCCGAAATGGGTAAAAGGCTCGCAAATTAGCGTGGGTTGTGATAATTCGAACCTTGTCTGTGGAGGTGTGCGTAGTGAAAACAGATCATGGATTAGGAATAAACAATTCGCGGACGGCGCTTAAACAAAGATAAGTCTACATTAGTTCAAACCGAGTAATTCCTAATTTAGTGCGGATTTTTTGTAAGAATTCTCGTCTGAAGGTCCATTGGTTTGTTTTAATTGAATTATGGACATCCCCATTCCAGTCCGCCCACTCTTATCGGGAAACAAGGCCTGGTTTGCCTCATATTCTGACAACGCATTTGTTAGTTCCCCGTTACGTCACGTAGACATTTCGCCTTTGATCTGTGACGTCACGAACATGCCGCGCTTTCGCGAACGACATTGTTTTATGCTAGTCAAAACAATCGTTTACTCTTCGTGAGTTCGGGTTGTTTGTTTATGAATTGGAAGCCGCGAGGATGTTGAGCTTCGTGCTCGGTTTGAAAGTCGTTTTGGCTTCCAATTAATATCGCGCGACGTTTTCCGCGAATGCGCTTTGTCGTTACGACATTAGTGGCCTCGTGCCGAACTCTAGTCGCAACGGGTTGTCACATCACAATGCCCATTTTCTACCTCATTGACTAAGCATAATAGCAGCAAATGAGATTATTCGGGCAGCAATTGAGATCTGAGACGATGATTCTGATATTTTCAAATACCGAACGTATATACTCCAAAATTATACTTTGTCCCATAGGAACTTTAACCTTACTAAACGGCAACAAAAGTATGAATGACCATAACGGACCAACCAGCGAGGTTTTGTACAATTGTGAAAGAATGAACGACGTTTGCTGTGTATAGGTTTCGATTAATAAAGTTGTATTTGTTTTATAAGAATACCAACCCTTCCCCCTCTGTTTCAATGATTGAAATTGTGCGTGACCTTAAACGATGAATTGGGTTTATAAACGGGCTTTACGATTAATCTGAAACGTCATATTAAGAATATCGGTGGGTGAAGCCATACCCATGCTTTGTTAGAACGTTCGACATATTTTATAAAGAGGATCTAATTTCAAAGGTCTTTGGGTCAAAGATTCGTGTACTTTAGGGGCTGGGTGGGCTCGACAGGCCTATCGCAGACGGTCCGTATAAATCAAAGAGGATTTACTGGGGTCCCCGGAAGAACGGCAGACCCACACAGGGGGTTAGATCGGGGTTTGTTTGTATGGGTGGACCGGATTAGACGACATGCTTTGTCACGTGGAGAAAATTACACTACAGAAATGCAACCGACCAGAAGGCGTTTCTCTTCCCCGGAAATGACATAAAAGATATGATGACGTCACGAAAGGCACTTTAGCTTAAAATTCCAAGTCTAAGTGGATATTTTCGCCTAGAGCTGTCTAAACAAGAGTTTAAAATACCTCAAAGTAACCAAAAATACATTAAAATAATGCCACAATGAAAGTATAAGGCGAAAAACTAATGTCATTGGTAAGTTACTGGCATTGGCCAAAACGAACTTAAAAAAACACGGTGTACAACATAAGCCCGTAAAACACGTTTTATAGTGTGGTAATTATGTGTTAAACATTTGTATATAAATTTAGGTTTGCAGTGACTTGATTTTATTTCGGCAAAGTACAAGATGGTATTTGGAGATAATCACAACCCGATTTTAACGCAACAGAAGGGAGTAGAGCTGGGATCAGGGGCTAATTATGAATATTAAGACGGATTACTTCATGTTAATGACCAGTAAGGACATTCAAGGGGGTGCGACACTGTAATGAATGTGTCAATCAAATTGTAGGCGTGTGAGTATTGTGGATATTTTGAGCTCCTATTGCAAGCAGAATTTAAAACCTTAACAGAACAGGATAACGTCAAAGAATTACCTTTCACTTTTTACCTTATAAGGAAATTTAGTTAAATTACAAAACGTACCTACACTAAAATTACTATACTGTGGATTCATCATCTTATCACACTTAACATTGAAACGAATAGTAATTATTGGTAAACACAAGATGTTTAAATTACGATCGGATTTAACTACAATTATTGTATTAACATCTTATTAAGCAATGAATACGTTATAATACTTTATTCAAATTTCAAATAAAAAATTAATTTTAGTTTGAACAAGAAATAAAAAATGAAGACCTGTCTTTCCAAGATAAAATGGCGCGTGATCCAACCAAGCAAAGACTGACCAGAAAAGATAAATTCTGTACTTTTCATGATCGAATTTTTATAAAATCTGATGAGAACTTATAGCTGTTTGGTTATATTAAACGATTGATATTATGTGGTTCTTTCATGTTTTGATTGATGTTTACTTGTTTCAATACATAAAACTAAAGAAACAAGGCGTTATCCCTTTGTCTGGTTACGCACATTAACAAAACAAAGCAGATGATGTAAGGAATTCCGATTTCTAATTCGGATCCGAATTATTCCGAATTAAGGCTGGGCGAAAGGGCACGTCCGGCAACGTTTCGTCAAAGTCAAGAATCAATCGATTTTTGATGACAAATCGTCGTCCGCACCAAAATAGCGCAGCGTGTGACGATTACGCAATAATAGAAAGCGTTCGGCTTCATTAAGCACGCGGATTTGATACCATACTGAAAACATAAGATTAGAGATGCTGTATGTTGAATTTATTCCTTAACTTTGGGTAATGTGTATATCCCTACGGCTTAAGCCATATGCTACATAAAGAAACCGTAACGGCAAAATAGCAGGTTAGGTCGCAAATAAATTGCGTCACAAATAGTCCATTAATAACTTATTATATAAATAAAATTAGGTTTCGGAATAATATACAAGACAATATTATTTTCTACTATTTTACATATCTACGTACACTGACACTAAAGGTTGTTTTATGTATAACAGCTGAAATATTTGTTTTAACCACAGCATTTCGCAACTATTTGTAAGAATGTAATTTTAGTTAATAAATACCGCGTGCTAAATGCGCCTAATCTCACATAATGCAATCAGTGGTTCAAGTGCGTTTTTGTTGATTTGTTTTTAGAAGTGACATCACAGCCTGTTACGTAGTTCTTTTCCCGCTCAGGAAATGCTAAGTAATGTAACATTTGTCGCTTCTTTTAACCTTAAACTTGGAACTGATTCGCCCAAGTTAACAAATGTTAGAGGTTAAATACGAGAAGCCATTTGTTTTAATAAAAAACGAGCGGGTATTCTCAGGACCATTTTTGGAAATATCGGTTAATAAAACACATTCTTGTTGCTGTATACATGACAGACGTTTAGCTGTTTAACTTTGATGTTAACGTTTTTAATTTTTAGAACTATATGGAATATTTAAAAAAAATGTATTGTAATAATGACGATTGGCTATTAAAATGGGATTAGTCATACATTTAAACCCAAATATTGCTATCTGTGCGACAATTGTGTGTGGTTTTCAATCAAATACACACGAAATTATTATTTTATGCGACTTTTAAAAGAGTTTTAATAGAAATCGGTTAGTAAGGTGTAATTTTATAACATACCACATCACTTTAAACGATATTGTACAGGTGGAATTACATCTTTGATTGATCAAATTCGAAAAGCCGATACAAAAATTAAATGAGGGTATCAAGTGTGCTTTAACACGTGATGATGATTTAAAAAAATCGCTAGCAGTAAAGGTGACTGTATATAGACGGGTTTCGCCGGGTTGTGATAATAAGTTCTGCTCGCAATACCGCGTCGAGTGTTATAAATGACTAGGATTAGTTGCTGGGGATATATTGGTCTGCACCGGGTCTGGATTAGCCGTACATTCGCCCATTGTGATGAGTTAGCTTGCACAGACGCCCGGCTCTTGGGCTTGGCTGCCTGTAAACTTGAATTTGATCGAACGGGCAGCTCCTGAAAATTAAGATCTGTGTTCCGTTAAACAGGGCGGGTGGTTTGGCGGAAATTTGACGAAAATTAGCAAATTCCACTGTTTGCACAACAAGTCTGCTCTGACTACCCCCGCGTTTGTTATTCAAGATCACAACGGTTCACTGATATTATTAATTAATTTTTAAACCGCAAACAAAGTATGTTACTGTATTAGTTACGTTTTTGGAGGAATTAAAGTGAAAAAGTGTTGATATAAATAAAATAAAATAAATTGCAAAATTTTCGTTGCGTCGCGTTTTATAGTGAAACAAAATTTTCAAAAACATTTTATATTTTTGATGAAGATTAACTAATTACTCAATAAGCACAACTGAGGGGACGAGTTGTGTGTAAAACTTGTTTTTGGGAAACAATTTTACAGCTTGTCGACATCGGATAGCAAACTTGCCTTAATTGGCTTGCGCTGTTGATATGAACTACACAGTAAGCACTGTACTTTGTGGTACGTATCCGCAGCGGAATCGTACGGTGCAACCCAATCCAAACGAAATCACTGCCGGGTGTTTGTTAATCGTTAGGTTATCGCAAAGCTAGAGACACAAACAATCAATCGATCAACCAATTTTACCCCCGAAACGATAAGGGGTCAAAAAGGGCGTCGGAAAACAAATGGGGCTTGCTGTTTCGGCCCAAGCTATGTACACTGTACTGCCTGGAAGTTTTGTTTGGTTTTAACCTCGCTATAACGGTAAGGAATTTGAACTGAAATGCTTAATGTTTTAGATGATTTTTTTTCAAATCACACTAGAAGGAAATGCAATAAATATTATAACCAAAATGTAGCACCCGACAAAGTAAAACAACAAATGTATAGGTATAGTCTAAAACGCAATGTAGATAATTTCACTGCAACGTAGGTATACAACATTTAAAAATTTAAAATTCATATAAAACCCTCAAAAAAAGGAAATCAAAACAATTTTTTTTCTTTGTATAAACAATGTGCATTTGGCATGCTGTTACCTCATTAGTACACACGCAAGGTATATTGTATTTCGTAAAAATAAATTCAGTTAGTGTCTCGGGGAAAATTAGAATTATTGACTCCCGTGATAACCAACCAAGTATCAAAGCACAAAAATGGAAAGAACCGATGGGAGTTTCGTTTTTGAACAAGCTGCTCTCTGAAGGCCTAGTTAGTAAGCGATAAGGTGCAAATGGGCCTCTGTGAATGCAGTGAGTTCAAAAGGCGTTAATGTACGTCTTTTAGAGCCATTTTATGCGGCCAGAGCTTGATCTGATGTCGCTGTAGCGGCTGGAGAATAATAATTAACGAGAAGCGAACGAAAAACCTTGCAGTCGCGTGGCGAAACTCGCATGTAATGTATTGCAAACGTACGTGCCGATTCCTCGGCAGCCGGTTCCATTATACGTCTATGAATAATCCTTAGATTCGCAAGAGAGATAGCGACGAATAGGGTTTATTGTTAGCTAAGTTAAGGTGTCAGCCCTATTCTATAATACGATAGGTCTCAAATAGAGTACGTGTAGTAATCAGCCCATTTTTATTACCAACATACAAACCGAAACTCTTGCTGGATAGGAAAGGTAAGAGTGACTGACGTTTCATTATAAAGTTCTAGGTTTGTTGTTATATTTAATGTTTCCAAATTGTTGATATACAAATGTATTCATATATTTGCATATTTACTGTGAATTGTAAACTGTATTACTGTGTCAGACAGCTGTTATTGAATATTTGTGTTGTTTTATTATTTTAAAATTTATTCATTGTGTTTGTTTATAATGATAACACAGGACTCGTTAGTTGTTATTAAATATGCGTGAGCTAGGCAGTAAATTTAGCTTAACTAAATTTGCCCCCGAGTGTGAATGACTGACTCAGGCAATTAAGAAGCATTTAATCGCGCAACTTAAACGTCGTATTCGCGAGCAGCCATTTTCGACGGCTGAAAACGCGATCGTACAATTCCCGGTAGACCCGCCTGAATCCGCTAATCGAATTCCCGCCGATCACTCCGTAAGTTCACCTGCAGATTTAATTACCGGGTAATAGGGCTAGCTCGGTACGGAAGCCCCTTACCGCCGGCCCATGGACGAAATCTAGCTCTAACATGATTAGTCTTGTCCCTACGGATTTTATTTGGACGATCCCTATATTTTTCCCGTTAATGAAACGAGGAGTCTAATTCAATTCGCTGTGCTTTGACGTACCGTGATGCTTGAAACATGGAAATAGGATGCAAGCCAATTCCTAGGCACCTGCTTCTATTAATATTCGAATGCACAAGCAACGATTTTATGTTTTTCAATATCGATTTCATCTAGAAAGAAAATTGTATATACACTTCGGAATTTCGATCAGGCATACAACATAAATGGAAATTTAAACTGCAAAGGGTCTTTTTTAAAGGTTAACAAACATCCCTAAGAGTTAAAAAATAAAATATTCCTTGTGGCGCTGATCTATATGTGACACCAACCTAACGCAGCTTTATCGCCCATAAGGGGTACTCATTTATGTAAACCACTGAAGATGTCGGCGCATTACATTTTGCTTACATCATGCATAAAGTTAAGGAAAAATAAATTTGTGGAGTTTTATGTGTGAGAACCAAGGATTGTGAAACACGTATAATCAGCCAGTACAGACAAAGCTGCTATGAGTTCACTGTCATTTTACAATGGTCCGGATCGATATAAATTTCGTAAATAACTTGCAATTAAGCACTTGACAGCTTGAGAAGCGATTTAATTGTAAGTTGCAACGCAACAAACGGATTTGTTATTGAACAAAAGACGACTATGTCCATACGACGCGTGCTTTCGGTCTTCCTTGTTCCGAAAACCACTAATATTGGAGGTTACGCTGCCTATTACGACGGTGTACTGTCATTGTGGCAGTAATCCAGACATCTAGCAATTATCTATGTGAAGCAGGAACGGCGTGGGATGGAGATTCCTTGTCAGTTAAAACAGACAGTAACAGCGGTATTGGACGTCATCAGCTATACTACCCGTTTGGGACAATTACTCGTTTGTTTACCGTAGTGCGGAGGTTTTAATTATCGTTAGTCGTTGTGTGTCCTTCGCGCGACCCCGGTTGCAATAAACGCTCCCCACTTCTGCTTATTATTCTAACGCCGGCAGCAGCACCGAGTCCAAGGTTGTAAAACGTCGACAATCCCGGCGAGCAGCAGTAAATCACTCGTGCACTCGGCGAAGAGGGGAGGGACGTCACAGCCGCTCTTGGTCGGGTCATCTGGAGGTGAAACTCGGGTTAGGAGGAGCCGACTCTCACGAGACCCTCCATACGACGCCCCATTCAACGCACAGCGAAGCACTTTCGCTCAATTTGAGTTTATTGCCCGCGTCTTTGCAGCATACTCGCCTAACACTAAAGGCCATCGATTAAACGTCGTATAAAGGTTCGGGGGGTCTTGATCTTGCTCCCCAGTCCAGTAGGCTTCTTTTCCCGCAGATTAATTACGAATGGCCCGGGCCCGGCCTCAGCAGATGCTAACGATTAACCTTGATTATTTTTTTGTTTTAAGCCTAAATTGCGTAAGAATTAATTTCACTCAATCAATTTAGAAGAGCGTCCGCACAGAAGGCGTTAATCCGATACATTAACAAACCACATAAATTACTAAGCGCTTCCTTGACTTTTCCGAAGATGGAAAGGTTTTCCATCAATAAATATCACGAGAAACTAAAAGGCATGAATTAAAACTACAAAGAACCACCCTCACCAGTCAATTCAGAATGAGTAAACAGAAGTATTTCCCAAACGTATACAATGTATATATTTAAAAAGAGTATTATGTTTTTTAAAGTTATTTAACATACATTCATATTTTTAACAAAATAAGCAATTTTAAGATTCTATATTTATAGGAGTTTTGGAGAAGATAATTAAGTTTTAAAATGCATCCCTCCTTGCGGAAAAAAACTAGAACGAATTATTTAAAATGAAACTAATAAGAATATCTTATTTTGAAAATATTATTTAAAAAAAAAATATTTCAAATATTTCGAAAAGACCTCTTTTGGACGATAATTTTTTGGAAATATTTGTAATGAAAATGCCTCGTTTAATTTTAGCTGGCTTTGTGACTTTTTGGGAGGAATTGATAATTTATTCCCGCGCCACTCCACTGTTACATTCCGGCTGATTGGTGTGATCTCGCATGTCAGACTTGGTTTTCGCGTATACGTCGAAATAAGAGATGAACTGACACTGCGCGTCACCCGTCGCAAAGCAACCGGAACTGACCGGTGAGAAGCCTCGCGTTGACCGATCTGTGACATCATAATGAAGACGCATGGGTTAAAGTGAAAGGAGAGCGGTCAAAATGGAATTTAACCTGCGCTCGTGTCCAATTACATGGGAGTTAATTCATGTCGCGAGTTGGCGCTACAAGCTAGATTCAATTTAAGACAAAAAATTATAGAATTATATAGAAAAGGTCGTGTTGCCGAATGGTTAGCGCGACCGACACATATAACCATACAAACAAAAACGGTCTTAAAGACGAGCCCATCATGGGTTCAAACCTTGGACCGGTAAAAAATAAGTAAAATAAAAGTTTAGAATTATAGAACGTTTATGTAGCCGAATGGTTAGAGCGACCGATTCAAATACAGGATTCTAACGATCTTGTAGACAGGCCCATCGAAGGCTCAATACACATAAGCCGACTAACTTGGTCAAAAGAATAAAAACAACTATAATATAATTTAACAAATCAGACCATGTACGTTAAATACGGTAATATTTTAAAGTCGTCAATCTATTTTTTATGTTTTAAACTGGCCTCGGTAGAGGCTTTTTAAAACAAATTTGAGTCCACACAAATATTTCAAATTTCCAGAAATTTTAAAACATTCACGGAAGTCTGGAATGGTTAGGGTTCCTAAAATCCGAGACTTTCCCGTCGTCGGATTTCATATTTCGTCTGAAGTACAGTCGTTCGCATATCAATGATTTCAGAAGATGACATTTGGGGGGCAATACTAAAAGGAGGAAAAGAAGGAAGGAGGGAAATCGCTCACTAAAACTATAGAAACTAATTTAAACCCTGCCCTAAACACTAATCTCAACCCCAGAACTAACCCTTTACTCCAAACCCGGTTTTAAAACTAACTATAATGCGCTAATATTCATTTTAGAGTACAGTTTCCCTCCTTCCCTCTTTCCCTCCTTTTAGTTTCCCCCCATTTGGGGGCTTATTATTCCGTCACAATGTAAGCGGTCGCTCATTGGCCGTCGCACTGTCTAACCGCAGAACGATGTCTGATTGGTTCCAAAATGGAACGGATTCCAACGGGAACAGCAGTCGTCTGCAAATCTACCGAATATCAGACATTATTCTAAAACAATCTGTGTCCAATTTCTCATGAGATGACCAGAAAGGAAATGTTTAAGTATGAAATGAAATGTTTTTAATGTTCATGAAATAAAATGTTTGAGCTATATGTAAGCACAAAACGTTTCGGATATGCACAGTTGTGAAAGTAATTATACGAAATTACAGTTCGCCAAAAGTGCTAAAATGAAATCTGTCTCATTTTAGCCAGGTTCCACACTAAATTGTCAAACTTCGGTAAGAAGGGATTTTAGAAATGGTCGCACTAAACTTATTATTTGAGTTCAGTAATTTTGTCATTGGAGAAGTTAAATAACTGCTAGAAAATTATTCCAATCCACATATAGTTTAAAATAATTATTTCGAAACAACGACATCAGAAAAGTTGACCTGTCGACATCAACCATTTCTTTCACTGATATTTGTTGAGTCATCCATGCCGGGTCAGATTATTATGTTGGTCGTGACCTCAAAAAGTCGTGGCTGCTGCGATTTTCTGATTGGTCGAAATGAATTTCCGCTTCTCACCGGAAATTTCTCACGTATTGCTTATTGAGCGAGACATACACTTGGTCGACGCAATATGTGGGTACTTGGTCTTAAAAGACGCTCGTTTAGTCACGTAAGCAACTTGAACTTCGAAATAAGGCAAAACTCTATCGAAGAGTCACCAATTGGACCAAGTAAACCACCTCTCGGGAAAGTTTTTTTTATAGAATGGGAATATGAAATGTTTTTTTCTATAGAATGGGAATATGGAATGTTGTTTTCTTTTAAGTGCGAATATAAATGTGTTTTTTATACAATATGGGAATATGAATGTTTTTCCTATAAAATAGGAATTTGAAATGTTTTTTTCTATTGAATGCGAATATAAATGTATTTTTTTATACAATATGGAAATATGAATGTTTTTTCTATAGAATGGGAATATAAATGTTTTTGTTTCTATAGAATATGGGAATATGAATGTTTTTTTTATTTATAAAATAGTGAATATAATTTTAAAGGTTGAATAGTAATGGAGTGTTGCGAATAGAGATATGGCGTTCACTGTATCTCACGGTGCTACAATTACTAGGTGTTTGACGTTCAACTGTCTGGCGGCACTACAGTTTTTAGAAGCATAACAAAAACAACGCAAAACACAGTATTTCAATAATATTTTTGTAAAATTTTTCTTTGCACAAAACGAATTTAAAGGAAACATCGAATAAAATTCGAAGCCTTTGCGGCGTACAGAGAAAGAACGTTTGTTCATATGACCTGCGTGCTGAACTGGTTGTCTTCGAAAGTTAAAAAGTTCATCGGCACCTGCATTTGCGCACCGTTCACCCGGCGTTGTTAAATTGGCTTTTATCTATGACGTCATAAAAATGACCTCTGGTCGACAACTTCCTGTTTTCTGCACCGATTATGATGGAAAGTACACGATATTAGGAGCAATCGAATATTGTATAATAACCCAGATTATTTGGTAATCACGCGCAATAAACGCGTATTGCCCGACCGAATAGGCCCACTACAATCACAGTCTGGGAAAACTTCCTGCAAACCAGCCCAGGCCTGCTAAATTCCTATTCTGCCCGAAAACTTGGAGAAAAAAGTAGATTTCGGTTCCGCCAGTAAAGCAAGCGCGACATACTTGTCTGTCAACTGTGCGGGCGCAACTTGTGATACTTTCTCGCGGGAGGGTGGGCTGAGAGGATTCCTCAGCACTGGAGTCAAGCTTTGCTTTAAATTCGTCGTAAAAAGTCTAATATACTAGATTTTGCAAGGTCGCTTATCAAAAATGTTGGAGTTTTTTTAGTCTTACTGTGAGCTTGGTGTGGGAAGTAGTCAACGATTTTTTCCGCTTGTTAAAGTTTGCAGTGCGAAGTGACCGGTATTGATGCAAAATCGGATGTAAATTCAGCTATTTTCAACCGTTCGGTAATTACAAGCTTGCAGCCGATAAAGCGCGACGATTGCTCTTGTGTTCATCTAGAGAAAAGTTGTCTTTTAGGTCAGTGACATTTAGCGTCGCGCTGGTCGCCATTTTGTCCTCGCTGACGGTTCCTGTCAGGTCGATGTTGTGACGCACGCGAGGGAGATTTGTTTACGTCACTGCGGCTTGGCAAGTAGGTGCAGCGGTGTGGCAGATTCAGAATGTAATTAGCAAGTGGACGCAAAGGCGATTTCAGAAATCATATAGCCGGGCGTGAAAAACCAAATATGCCCGAACAAATATGGCCAGGCTTAAGCAACGCCCTAAGAGCTGCCGAACAGTCAAATAAATGACGGACTGGCTCATTTAGACAACTTGTGAGAAGATTAATGAATCTAAATACTGAATAACCTATATAACATTAAAAAATTATGGGTAAAATTATTTTTCGTTGCCAGACTAAATCTAAGGTTCTGCAGCCACTCTATAATGGAGTCCCCGGAAACCATTTGTCCCACGTTTTATCTTTGCTCGTCTTCCACAATACTATCGTACGGTTTTGATATGTAAAATCAGTTAATATGATAATTGCTTAAGTGAGCTTGCAAATAGTGCGTGGTGGTATAAATGTGGTCCGAACTGAGCGAGGTTCGGAGTGCTTTAAAGCTGCAATTTGTGCGTTAAGCCTAATCCTATTACCACTAGCCTTATCTTTACCGAGTTGTCACGGTTTGCAATCATTGATAAATAAACACGACTCCAGCCGTTGGGACAATAGAGAAAGTGACAAATAGAATGTCTTGTCCAGCGAGAGTAAATTATTGGTGGCAACGTTATTTATACGATGTATCACGTTCACCATATCAAACTACTGTCAAAATTCTATTTTTTAACTGACCCTCAGAAACTTCTATATAATATAGGCTTTTAAATTAAAAAATAATTAAGATCCTTAAGAATGGGATGTGATAATATACACCTTATGTTCCATGTTTTGGCAGATTTTACTTAGAGAAAGCTTTGGTGTTGAATGTATACAGTAATTTCCTTGTAACATCGTTTTCCGGAGGCAAGTTGCAAAGGAGAACAAAACAGTGTTGCCACAATCAATAATGAAATCTTGGAAAGCTCATTTTCGTGACAAAGTGTTTTAGGGTGGGATTGGCAAGTAATTTCGTTATCAATATTCTGTCTAAAATATTAGTCAGGATTATCTGCTTGATTTGACTTTAAATTAAGTGATTTTTTATAGAAGCGCTGCGCTGGGTGCTAAATCACTTGGGACTTCAGCGCAAAATGATTTCTTTTCAGTCACTGCTTCGCGCAATGTTCTAAACTCGGCAAAAAAGGTAGCAAAGGTGGTGTTTTGGTGAAGGCTTGTTTTTATCACGGCCAATCTTCGCCGTACTAATCCGACAGCGACATAGAATACCCATTAAAACCTGTGGAACCATGCAAGCAACTGATATAATGAACTTGGTAGGCCAAGACTAACTCATACATCGTTGTAGCGATCGTCTGCGGAAATGTTATGATGTTGCTCGATCTCGTGCAACTGCTTTATCTGCCTAATTAATCCAGATTAATCTGCATAGCACCACAAATTCCGTACTATCTTGTGGTTAACAGCACCAATTGATTTTATCCAAAAATTATACTTAATTATTTTTAGTTGGGTAAATTAAAACTCATATAGATAGTAGAAGCTCTTGGTTCAAATTGACTAGACTAATTAATTTTATAGCGATAATTTAATAGTAAAAAATACATTTTTTCGATTCTTTGGTTCAATATTTTTGCAAACTTAATTTGCCGTGTATGATATGCAGGAGACATCTCTATATCTTACACTCTTTCATACAATGAATAAAGTGTCACTTTTAAATGCATCGAAAAAATCGTAAAATTATTACAAATAAATCGTTTAATCGCTGTATAACTTGATCAAAATAATTAGTTTAACTTGGCATACCGAATCTGAATTGGGTTTCGCAGGGGTCAATTATTGGCCTATTGTCCTTCACCGCGTCATTTTCTGACGTATTTGATTGTTAAAACGTTTCATATGGAAGTTTAAAAGTATGATCGAGAGGTAAACGTTGTTAAGTGCGTTATTAATTTAATTTCCAAGATACTGAAAACTACTTTTTTAATTTTGGAATTCTGGCAGAGGGTTTAAGCCGGAAGCGATTCTGGTGCTGGATGAGCTGCAGTTTTCCTATAACTATCTATTCCTAAAAAAAGCTGTCGTTCGAAGACATAACTGCATTACCTGTGACGGGTGGGCTCGTTTTAATGGTGCCTTGTCGATATATTCCAAGGCCAAGTCATTAATAACGGGATTTGACGTTAAGCGGCTCCGCATATGCCCGAAGTTCTAAACGCGCTGGCAATTATAACTGCGCCGAAATCGAATTAGAAATAAATCGAACTTCGATGATCTGACGGCCCCTCTCAAACTCAAATTCGATTTGGATGAATATTCAATACGCGAGCGCGCTCGAGACCGAAATTAAGCCACCAATATTCGAGCACATTTATTTGACGTGCCGCACTTTAAATTAAAACTATATAGACATGAACTTATGCCGAAATGTAATAGCTTAAACCAAGTATTTTTTCCATAAAGGCATTTTTATCATTTGAGCTTTAAAAAATTAAACCAACTTTTTAGTTTTTTAAACTTCCTTTATTTTCCTCTAATTCTGAAGCGCAGACGAACATTGATTAAAATCTCTTATCATTGCCATAAAACCCGACAATGTTAATAGCGGTGCGCCAGCTGCGATACTCCGTACCAGCTCCGAGCGGTTCCAAGAGAAAAGTTACCACTTTCATCTAAGTTTATCTCTCTCATCGCCTTGCAAAAATAAGCTAAACCACTTAACCTATCGTCGGGCCACCCATATCGAGATGGCATTTAAACAAAGTAGCATAAATCGAATAACTTGATTTGGTTAACGTTCAGTGTATCTATTTACTCGAGACATTGGATTAATTCACAAGTTCTGAGTAGCGGTTTTTTCGAGTTCTCAAGATATTCCTTATCTCGGTTTCAGGGTGACGTTTTCAGTCGATGTTACAACAATTCAGTGACACAATCTGGTAAAATGTGACGAGTTTGCCATATCAGAAACTTCAATCAGACATTAATGGGTGCTTGACGACAAGTTCCTTGGAAGAGTTGACGGACTCTTTTGAATAATCAGTTTCTATTTAATTATTCTGAAACGGCGAAATAATGTAAGACGGTTGAATTCATGTAAAACCGAACATGATTTCAACCGCAATTAGCGGGAGTTGCTTTCTCTGTTATCAAAAGAGGGCTCACTTGACCTTCCCATGGCCTGCTTAGTTTGAGTCAAGTGTTTGACTTAGGTCCCCCTGTTCGGTGGACACATACCGATTGGGCAAATTGAATTCACACGGTCAGTTATGTTTTCCGCAATTCAAAGGGGTTTATGCGGGTATAACTTTCATAGAAGAATCACAGTGAAACCGACGTGAGCAAATACGAGAACCAGTTCCGAGTGGGCAGCGATTATGAGTGATGGTTAGGAATTGCCCTCAGCGGCTACAAAAGCAAAGTAGATGTGTGACCTAAATAGACACTTGAGTGTGGAGTGCCACGAACGTTGTATCACCCTCTTGACACCTCACAGCGCGCTGGATTGCCTTATGACCGAACTAACAACTTACTAACCCTGCTAATTCCCTCTAATATAAAATTTAAGAATACTTTTACATATGTGTTCTTACATCGCCAGAGTGCAGATTAATTACATCATACGAACCAGCAGATAAACACTCTACTTAACCCACAGCCTATCTACTAAGTTAATTACGGTCGTTAGGTGTTGCTCATGATTTACACCCACAATTTCGCACACAGTATAATTTTGTGTTAAATAGTCGGATATACAAAATTGGTTAAAGGTATTTCTTTGTATGTGGTTTCTAATTGTTGTTACCCCAAAAATTGTTTACATGTGCCCATGTGTGCACAACATATATGCGAATAATAGTTTTAGTTATGTAAGTAAAACAAAAGCAAATTCGATGCGAATCGCATTCCAAGGGGTTAGATTACTGATATGCGGTTTGGCCCCTGAACCGTAATATTGTCTATATATTCAACAGCGTACCTTATTTGGGGATAGCTTATCTAATTGGCGATGGGTTTTACTTGCCTATATTCGGATTTGTAGATATGAAAATATATTATTTAGATTTGTCTGATGGACTTCAAATTTGTGTAGCCATGGATTATTTCGTCGCAGTAAAATCAATGATGTCTCTGCCAATACTAATGTCTTTCACTCAAGCCGGGCATAGAATACAAGCTAACAGTTGTATGTACAGTCGAAATGTTAAGATCTGACGTATGGTTCCTGCTAGCGGAATGTGCATCCTTTGCTGTAACTTTCTCAGAAAATCTAACGATTTCAAGCAAAGATTTTTCTCGAGTTGGCAGAATCGAGAATAGCCCGGGATGTATCATACGGTTTAGCCTGAAAGGGGGAAATGTCAATTAAGCCTTTCCCCCGCACAGCCGAAGAAGAATTACTGCCCAGTAGAGATCGAACAATTAATCATATTTATGCGAGAGTGTTTCCAATTAGAGAAAAGGGTATCCAATACAATAAGATCCAACAAAACTAACAAGTTAAAGTAAAGCTGCAAAGAAAGAGATTTTCAGCTAAGTTGGAATTTTCTTCCGTCGGTCTTGGAAATTGTTAGCCAATTATATCAAATTTGTATTGTTATTTTAAATTGATTGTGTCGCATATGGTGTTAAATATTGCCATGAATGAACGCACTCATTTGAGAAAATGTGTATAAGTTCTCCGTTATTGAACTTCATTTTCTGTTATTGGAAACGTGGTTATAATTTTTAGGTTCCGTGCGAAAATTCGACTTGAGAGGTGCGAATTTCAATTTTCTATATTTAAAAATTATTCTCAAAGTTTTTTCCAAATTATTTCAATTCGGCTCGGCTTGTCGCTGAACACATAAGTTTAGAATTGCGATACGATTAGGAGCATACTGACTCTTATGAACAATGGACGGAAAACGACTCCGATCCATTCAGATTTGTCGGCACGTTTCCCGCCAGTAAGCCAGTCCATCTATCGTTTATAATTCATAGCACTCGCGACTTGCCGCATCAGAAACGATTCCAATCGTCACTCAAGCTGTCGTCTTATTTCCTGGCTCCAGATTTGAATGGCAAAGTGCTACGTTACTAATCCGCCGCGTGCCTGCATGGTGCTTGTTTGTGAATTCCGAAGACGGAACTTCTCCGTTTTCAGCGATTGTGCTCTTTGATCCACAAGCGTGCCACAGCACGAGCTGATGAGAGTTAAAACAATTGCTCCCATTCCAAGAAACACCATTCCTTGTAACCTAAGTATACGCATAAAACTTAGCTTGTTAACAGCTCTTGTAATACAGCTTAAATTGATGTTATTTCTTCTCACGTCAGGCGAATTCAATATATTTAATGTTGCCGGTTCCCATCGTTTTTAAAATATTTCAAACCTTAACCATCTGTCCCAAGCGCAGTATGCATCAATCAAAAGGTGCTTCCAGACCAAACGTAATTAAATGTACGTTTTTGGCAAGACAAATGAACTAGTCGGGCGCCTCAATTTCTGAGGACCACAAACCTACATTTGTTAATAAATCCATTAGTCGTCTCCGAAATTAACGACATTTAAATAAAAGACACAATAATTAACGTACTACCATGCAGAGTTTTAAAGATCTTTTGTTTTACCTATAACAGAACATAGTTCGGACAAGGCAATTTAAACTTCTATACGTGGGTGTGGGTGTATTGGTTGCTTTCTATCCGATACTGCTAATATTAATCCATTAGAAACCAAAGCAAGCTGGTTGTAAAATGCCACTTCCTTACTGCGAAGTTTGATTGAATGCTTTCGGGGTTTATCCGACAACACCTATCAACTAGTTAGCAAGAATTAATGAACACATTTCCAAGCGCGGATTCAAGCAAAAAAATGAAATGGCGGCATCGCAAAGTAACCCAAACGCACACCGTATGGAATAGGATTTTCACTTTTATCTAAAGTAAATTTAGATGCAAATTTGCTTCACAACGTCTTTAAAATTTCCCTCATACATATCCACGCATTTTTGTTAGCATAAAAACATTTTTAAGAATTAAAACGTGACACTTTCTCAGACACACAACATATTTGTTGACTTCAATTAGTTGTTTGATAGGAGCATTTCTAATGCTTGGGAAATTCTCTTAAAAAAAGCTTGAAGTGAGAGGTCGTTGTTTCACTTTGATGCACGAAGGTTTCACATTTGTTCAATCGAGCAACTGCGACCGAGTAACAAGTTTGCGCCTCATATATCTTGTTCGCCTTTCTCCGGTGGAGACCGGCAGACCAGTAAGAGCAAGCCAGGGAATACAATAGATAGCAGGGCAACGGCTTCTGCGATTGGAAATGACTCGTTTTTACTTTACTTGTATCTGTGGGACAGGCAGTGTGTTGTAAAATGAAAGTGTTTCGGAAGGTTGAAGTAAGTTTAAAAGAGTACCTCTACAACTGAAGGCCAGAATAAAAAAATATTGTAACAATTTAATCTAGTTCTAAACAAGCATATGTTTCCTTTTATGATTAACTTACAAAGGTGTCGAAAAGAAATTGTAAGTTCTGAGATTTTTATTTTTTTCTAGGAACAGTGTAATTGACTGGTTTTTCGGTAAATGTACACGAATTTCGCCTGAAATAAAACGTGACAACGTGTATAGCGTCACGCATTCAATTTGTTTTTTTTTCTCGAAGCAATCTTGTTGTGTCACTGTTTCGTCGGACCGCATGTCTCATTAAAAAAAGCGCGACCTTTCGATGTCCTCGGTTTCTAAATCGCGCCGGTGGTCTATGACGAAACAAAGAGAGTTGTCCAATAACTGCACGTAATAATGATGGCTTATCATGCTTTACGAGATCGTAACACGGATCGCAGTGGCCGACGCAACCTGTCCCGAAATGCGTGCTTATTAATGAATTAGTCCAATGAAGAGTTCATTAAGACCGAGGGTCCATAAAACCTCTCGAAAATGTCTCAGTTTTTTTCCAAAGTTTTTTTTCATGCGGACTAAAAGTTTCCTAGACTTTTGAACAGCCTTTGATAAGCAGTAGAGGTAATTAAATACTTAATTCGACTGAACTAAGGAACATCTGCTGAGGGTGTTAAATTATAACATAGTAGGTGAAAGGTCGAGAGTGTTCAGAATGTATGTACAAACGATTAAATGGCTCATTAATTGTAACAGGTACATATTTTTTGTTATTAATCTAATACGCAGTCGTAGCCCTTTAAATTACTAAAACCATCTACTCGTGAATTTGTTTCGCTTAGCGAAAAGTAAGAAAAACCGTTGCAAAATGTGCCATCGTATAAATATTAAGATTATTTGGACGATTGCTTTTTAAGGTTCTGATCACCAGAAAAATATTACAATAGTTATGTAACGCTCTATTGGGCTAGCCTAAATGTGGGCTACGAGCTAAGCTTGGTGTTTGTTTATAGCATTAGCAACTCATCCAGCTCTGCTGTGTTGGTAACGCAGCATTGAGTTGACATGTGCATAGCTGTCACTTACAGCGGACAAAGCACTGATTTGAGAACAAAGATTAACCATAACAACAAACTGATATAGCTAACTACTATATACTTTTTATAAACGCAGAGTAAAAGCTTCGTGAAGATTTGCACATTGCCGTTGGTGCATCGCGGAAATATTGCGTCCCGAGGTTTATTTATAACCAAACTGTTCTCCACAGATTTTTATCATATTTGGTAGAATTTAGGCTTGGTATTTTAGGAGGTAACTTGGAATAAATGAGTGATTGCTTCATTGCTTCTACTCGATTTAGTGGGAATACTTGCTGAAGCTGCGTAAAGAATTTTGGGAGTTTATAACGACGGAAAAGCAAGTATCACAATGTCCCAGGTAAAAAGTACTTTACAGCACATTCAACTAACCTAATGTTTTTTTGTGTCAGTTAGCGATTTTTGGTTGCGTGTAAAATATTGAGTTAAAGGCTGATTTTGATCTAAATCCCTTCTTAAACAGCGTGCCTATATAACCAGAACAAAAAAGGTTGTTTGTACGATTGGCAAAGATCTGACATATAATTCTTTACAATTTCCCTGCAACGAGACATAGCTTTAGCTGAAATTATGCGATTGAGAGCGAGGAAGTAGATGTACAGTTCAGTGCGCTACAGATTGGCGCACCTAGTAATGGCCTTGGGTGTTGGGTCGTGCCACACAGGAGGCAAAGGTAATCCGAAAGTTAAGTAAACAGGTAGCGAAGCCCGTCTTGCCCGAGCGACCTTACCAAGTTAATCCAAGACTGGGAGGCCCGGATTTGTAGCAGAATTCCACCGATTGTAGCATCGTTTTCTGCTGCTAAACTTGGACTACTTCGCCTTTGTTGTCTTTGTTATGTTACAACCACGGTTTACCTGCAGCACGGTCGGATACAGTGGGCTTTAGACAGTAGGCGTACTGATCAGGCCTAAATATTGAAACATTTTCGAACTTTTAGAAACGCATAGTAAACATATAATCTTAAATACCATTGCCATATACATGTAATGTTTTGTTTGAAAATCTAAATCCAATCTTTATGTTATACTGTTACCTATATCCCTCACAAGTAAAACAACATCTCGAAACTTTCAGTTATTAGTTAAGTTGCAAATACCAGCAATTGGGTGTTCTAAAAAAGCTTAACAATGCTATCTAAAAAGGCTTAAGTAAATCGTTAGATTTACTTTTTTGGCAAATAACATAAAAAGAGCTCCTTTACAAATGTTGTTATTTCGACCATTTTACTCTTACTATTTAAAAAGGTTTACATGAAATTTCAATTGTAGTTCATAGTTTTCGTGATTAAATATTGTGTCTTACACAGGCAATTATGACACCAGTGTCTTTGCGTTCATATTACGAAAACGAAGTTTTATTCCATAAATAAAATAATGTTCCTTTCCCTCGTTGTTTTGCGATTGTAATTACTGGTGTCTGGTATTAGTTGGCCGAATTGGTGTAAACAATTCAGTATTATTTGTCCAAGAAGATTAATTCCCAGTCAAAATCGTGCGTTGTTGCTGCTTGGTTTTCAACGGAAACTTCTGGGCCAAGATTAATTGCTCGATACTGTCATCTAGCGGATTATGTAAACATTGTAAAATTTAAAATATATTTACGTTATATATAAGTAAAGAAAAAATAGATTTATTTATTTAATGTAAAATTGTTTTGTTGAATGTAAATACAGAATTGTCGATAAAGCAACCTGAAAATACACTTTAGATCTTTAAGTTACAATGCTAATCCGGTACTATAACACAATATGTTTTCTTGTAATCAGCCTTCCAAAAAAAACGAAATGTACGAACTGCGAGCGCTGGAAAGGCGAGCGCCGCTTTTTTCTTCCGCCACTGAGACTAAGCAATCGAGGTGCGAATGTCGTATTAGTTTTTGGCCGCTCGTCCAAGAAATAAGAGAGTGGTCGTGCTGTTGTTGTTGTTACCAGGCGCATCGTATTTTGCTGCTCTGCGGTGGTTATTTTTCTAACCGACTTTCGTTGCGCAACGTTTACATAAAGCTATCTGCCATGCGTCTTAATGTCGCTACCGCGTTGTTTGTTTAGTCGGTGGTCAGTGCATGCTACCGGCGACTGCAGGTAATTTGGTATCGTCGACTTTACGAGCGAGCAGCAACGCTAGTATGAAATTCCATAAGCGAACGGTAGATCAGGCGCTACATCGCAGGGTTTGTTTTTGGGGAACGCGAGCCAGAAAGCACGTTCTACCACGCTTGGCTAGAAAAGAAGAAGCTGCCGTCGTATTGAGATCAGTGACGCACGCTTTGTGCTCGGTCAGTATGAATCACTAGTCAGCGAAAAGGTCTAAATTTATCCAAGTGGCGTTGGCGACCTGCAGGGCAGTTTGATTAAAATCCAAAACTCGTGTCTAGTTTCAGAACATAAGTTTGAAAGGTATATTTGTTTAATATAGCTGATACTTCTAAACCGAGTTGCCGGATTGAATATCATTCTTAGTTGGAAGATAGTATGGCAGCAGTCACATGTGTAAGTATAATAAATAATACGGTATATTTAGGATGTTTTTTGAGTGTAGTGCCATGTGTAGAATTTATGGTTTGTTTGCATTTAGCAAAGTCCGTACTTTAATTAAATTTGATTGAAGCCAGGACCGTCTTTTGGGTTGTGTACTCATTTGTTGGGTCGTAAATCAGTATGTTACGCACTGGCCAAAGGTTAAGGTTAAGTTAATCAGTAATGGCCAGTTTGATTTCAACGTCTTGTTTTATTTTTTAAGCAGTTTGACGACGGAATGGCGCATTTTGGCGGAATGAACGACCTCAGAGATATGAGCCAGGCGACATCGGCGTCGGGGGGATTGTATGGCGGGGATTTGAATCGCTCGATCCCGCAGATTGGACATCTCCCGCACGGGCCTTCATCGATGCCTCATTTTTCAGCGAGTACCCCCGGTTCAGCCCACCCCATGTCTAGCATGCATGCATCCCAATCATCAGGATCATCTACTGGAATGGACGAAAGGCTAAGCGATTCAGAACGAGTCAATTTAAAAGGAGACAAGGACGCCATTTATTCGTAAGTGGCTAAATTACTACCTTGCTACTTACAGCTTCGTGTTGTGCGTGTTGCTCAGCGCTCAAATACCCACAGATAGCAGGCGAAGTAAACCTGTAGTTAGTTGAAGCCTCGAACAATTCTAATCTCTCAATTACATGTTTAGGCTAAGACTGATTGGCATGCAAAGTCGCGGCGTGTGCAGACACTGCACTTCGCTTGTTTCAGGCCTTGTATACGCAGTGAAAGTACAGTTGGTATAAATTATTAATGCCCAGGTATTGGGAAGTGTGTGATGCTAATCAGGGTAAATAAACAAGCGTATTCAATACCAGAAATACAGAAGGATTGAGACAGATCGCTATCTTGGTAGGCTCATCAATATTTAACTTTTATAACAGCAGAAACAGTGCAGCTAATCGACTTCCTGGCAATATGTAATCCGGTTTCGAAAGTTTGAGGCTATTTGACAAGGTATTTAATTGCTGTGCCTAAGCAATCGCAATGTACGTGTTTTTGACAAAATGGCGTCGCAGTTTCAAGTCCACTGTTAAATCACTTTGCGAATTTCACGGTCTGCAGATTACACAATTCCCTAACGCAGCGTGGAATTAAAATGGCGGTCCAGTTCTCGTGGTGGATATCTCTGACGTCGAATGTGATTAGATAGTAATTTTTGCGGTTATGGGAATCGAAAACCGTTAAAACACGATTAAAAATAAACTTCATAAATTGCTTTGGAAGGTCTGTCACGTATAAACCATGCAAACGGGTTAGTACGGGTATGGGATCCTTGCACATTTATAAATACACACCGAATATGTAATGCACCCAATTATTTACGCGCTGTTGGTGATCTAGTGTGCTTGTTTGAAGATAGTTATTAAATCTGCATTTACGCCGCTATGTCAAAGCTAAGGTCTCATGAACATCTCCTCGCTCGTCAGAGCTGTGCAGTTTTAAATATTTAATTATCGTTACATCTTGAGGACTTATCAATGACATTGACGGTAGGGTGTCGCTTAAACCGCACTTGTATGACACCAGCAATTAGCAATTACGAAATAAGCATCGTACATAAATTTGGTGGTCTGCGACGTTTAGTAAACCGGCTTCTGTTTGAGTTAAATTATTATAAAGGCGTACAGAGAATTTTTAAGAAGGTTGGGCAGAAAACCTAAAAATAAACACATGTATTTAATGCAGTGTAGTAATTAAGAATCATTATTCATATTCGTTTGTTTTCTGTGACTTGAGCGATTCAGTGCTTACTATACATCACAACATAAAATTACTTGCCAGATAAAATGTAATATATTGTAATTTTGTATATAAGACACGTTACACAGCCATGATTCTTCTTTGGGTTAGAAATAGATATCCTATGTATGACCTATCTTGGTTGGTTTAAAATTCTTTAAATAAGTCTTCGCGGTTTGGGTTGCCTAAGTGTAGTGTGGTATTAAGCTCTAAGCTGGGTTTAACCTTGAGTCGACATTTAGAACTGTACAAATTGTATCATTGCCTCAATGGATTAAGCAGAATAAATACGCCCCCCGTGATACCACACAACATAGCATTAATTCTGATTGTCGCCTATTTGGTTACTCAGGAACGAGTCTTAAGTCCGTGCCTTTAGGGGATTATTCACATACCTGGAAGGTACCGGCAACTTACATTCGAAACTATAATTGGAAGAAACAGGAATACTAATTTCCCGTTCTCGCTTTGCAAGGCGTCTAAGCTCGTGACTAAACATCCGCAAGCCCGAAAATGATCTTTGACTAAATAAGAAATTGGCACGCTTGCCTCGTTGTAGGCTCTTGTTACAGAGGGTGGAATTAAAATGTTGCTTAGCTTGTTAATACGATGCTATTTGCGTTAAGAACTGTACGAGTAAACGGTACAAATATATGAAATTTAAACAGGTCCTAAAACGAAAACTAATTTTGGAATTTAAACTAACTTTGTTAACCGTTAAAACCATAGTTCTCAGTTTAATCTGGTTTCCTTACAACAGTAAAACTTTTACTGTTCGGTTTTTTAATTTAACTCTTAAGGTTAGCGCGTTGAGTGATTGATTTTACGGCGAGCTGGGTCTAGCATCAACTGGATATACTTGCCGTATATTCTCCAAAGCCCGGGAGGTCAAAATGTATTAACGAATATACTACAACACCAACAAAGCTTGTTAGTGCAAAAATACGTGGGGATATTAAAAAAATTCTCTTTGTTCCGGGCGCACCACCTGTACGTTTTGTTTATTTTGCCTCAGCACCTTAACCTCGGTAAATCGCACATCGGTTCAGCGCCCGTCGTACATCGGTTCGTATATCCGCAGCTTGTTCAAGCGTAGATGCGCGTGAGGATAAGCATGCTAATATAAATTCCTTGATTCCGGTTAAGTAAGAATGAAACCCATCGATGATAGACAACATTATAATAACTCCAAGTCAATGGGAGATGCTAGAAGCTATTGTATCCAACCGCACAGCGTGCGGAAATGAAACGTGTGCACCTGCCGCGACATAGAAAGCTCCATAACACACAATGTTTGATATAAACCTCTTAACTTCAAGGTTTGACGTAAATTGCTTTTGTGTCAAATGTCCTAGTCTGTCGACAGTTTATATAATAGCTTAGCAAAAATACTGAAATATGCCCAAGTTAGATATACTGTCAAATTGATGTTTAATATTTTTCTACTGCGAGAAAGCCTGGATAGTAATGGAGCAGTATTGAAAGGTGAAGTGGTTACTCATTTTATAGCTCAATTTGAATGGAAGTTTTTAGCAATTTACTGTAGTATTGTCGACCTAAATAATATGGACGAATGCGCCACTTTCTGTATGTTTTGTGTTAAAACTAATACTCATGTTCGTTATAGTTTCCTTTATAACCACCACCCTAAGAGTTATTTTTCGGTTACGTGGAAATCAGAGTTTGAATAGATTTATCCAACTGAGAACCGCAGTGCCCGCTACTTGATTAGGTAATTACGACTTCAATCAAAGCGTCGGCGAAATTAACTCGCGACGTCATCAAAGACGTAATAACGACGCAATTCAATCACGAATATCGGTTGGAATTCGGATCAGTGGCTGCCGGGTTCGCCTTGGGAGTTGTGTATTGAACAAGGGCTTTGTAGTGTCGGTGTCTCCTTTTTAATCCGGTGGTGGTCATACAAAGTGCAGTTTCCCAGGAAAAATGGGATAAAAGGGGAGGGCTCCGTGGGAAGGGTCGGATCGATCCTTCTTCGATCGCCGAGTCTGCGCAAAAGATAATATAGGAAGATACTTTTACACGGCAACGACTGCACGACGCATTATCAGAGAAATATCATTTTAGAAAGCAAGGGGTCGATATTAAAATCAATGCGTTTGGTTCTGGAATATAAAATCCGTTTTGTTTTATTACGAAAGGCCGGTGTTCCTGGACGGAATTAGTCTAGATTCCACATTCGGTTGAATAAATCGTCCGCTGCAGGTGTGAATTGGGTTGCGGTCGATAGGATTCAAGGGTCCGCCATTTTACATCCATCCTTGCTTGTTCAAACAAGGTTGTCGGAGCACACATCGCTCGGCGGGCGGTCGCCCGATGCGACCCGGTCAAGCTTTGTTTCACCATTCAACCGAGACACGAAAAGGGTCAGTCCTAGCATTGTCCACGTCAGAAACACTAACTGCACCAAATCGCGACGATTGAAACGCGCTCTTGCACCGGTTCTGACGTCACACGTGAAAATGACGCAACCAAGAGGGCTGTTTGATGTAAACACTTGAAACCCGCGATTTCCGTTGATTGTGCGGATTGAGAAAGCGAATACAATGTTACATTTGTACGGTGGCACGCAAATATCCGAACCCCATTAAAACGTGACCTACAACAATATCAACCCTTGATAACGCTGTTTCAAACATAAGTGATAAGCGTCCCTCCTTTTTGATTAAACTAGAGCAACATAAACATTTAAGACCTAACAGCCCCGTTTATCTCAGAGTAACTTAGAGATGTCGAGGTAATATTAGGCATACACATACTGCAAGTGGTTAGATGAATAAGTATTTTAATAAAATATGTCAACGATTCAAGACATACTTTGTCCAGGAAATTGAAAAAAAACAGCACTTAGTTTCAGCCTCATCCGCACTAAATCGTGATAGAACTGCGATATATTTATCAAACGTGTTTCCTTTTCAGTCACCCGCTTTTCCCGCTTCTTGCCCTGGTTTTCGAAAAGTGCGAGCTGGCTACCTGTACACCACGTGACCCAGGGGTAACTGGAAGTGACGTATGCTCGTCGGATTCCTTCAATGATGACATTGCTTGTTTTGCAAAGCAGGTAATTCCCCTTTTTGCGAGAATCACCCGGCGCTTTTTAGGTGTCAATTGGGCACGATATTTACGAATCCAATTTACCAATATTATGACAAAAAAGGATATTTATGTGTAGTTTAAACCAGTTTACGAGCATCATATAGTTATCTCGCTTCCACTGCTGGTACAATTGTTATGGACTTTGTTGTGAGTACAGAAGGCTCTCTGGAGTAGGGGCTCTTCAGGCCGAGCAGTGCAACTGCGACTGAGACAAGGCTCGAAACGTACACAACACTCGAGCTCGGTTCAGCTATAGTTCAACCCGGTACTTGCGGCGCTTTGATGGCCTCGCAATGTCCATTGTTCGGTCATATAAGCGCCGGACTGTTTTCGCTTCGCAGCATTCGGGCGCGCCCACGGCTACAGCGATGACCTCACAGTGACATCGTCGCTATTGCAGTTAATCGTTTGTTTCGCCATAAAACTTGCTTCAACGGGCGTTGCGAACACGTCACGCTAATCGAGATTTCACGGGAGAGCGGCTCCGATCCATTGCCGAGCAGATACCCAATAATTCCCACCCTATTTTAAGCGCCGGCCGTGATATTGCATGGACACGCCACCAAGTTCCTAAATTGACCATAAAAATAAGTATATCAGCCTTGCTGCAATAAACATTGTAATATTGAATGGTAAAGACCAACCTCTCCATACCAAATCCTTGCGGAAACAATTTTGTTTTGAAAAAAATTTGTAAAACTGCAATATCAGAAGTCAATTTTGAACGGGTTTCCTGTATTTTGAAAAACGATCCTAAATTCGTTGTTTTTCACAGATTCATTCCGAAAACCGACCTTTAACCTTTGACCCTAACAACGAAATCGACAACTTGGTAAGTGAATTAACTTAGATGAGTCGGCTTAATTACCTCGCTCCATATACTTGTGTTAATTGTTTATTGATTCAGTGGACAGACCAGTCATTACGCAATATAACTTTATTTATGAAAACATCTTAACTCCATTGTAATATTGGTTCTACGCCCAAATTCCTCCGGTCCAACATCATGTTAAATGCCATCCTGGCGTTGACGTCACGTTTAAATTAAAAATAGCAGTAGCCGACAGAAACAGTGTGGACAGACTGTCAGCACTTGGTTTTGGAAATCCCAGACTACAGGTTACGTTCCCGTCGCTTTTGGCAACCATTACGTAATCGTAATACCAAATCAGTAACACGGTGGTGTGGTTGATCCTTGATAATAATACGCTGACGTAAAACGCGCTTGCGGCTTGTTTCTTATAACACGAAGCCACCGCCAATATGCCGTGTCCCGTCAGCTTGTTTTACAACCATAGCAACGGCATACAACATCTATCAAAGCACCACGAAGAGTTTACATAACGTTCATAATGTTGATTATAATTAGTCGGTCACATATGCAAAAATCGTGAAGTGTTATATATTTTATACTAAAACAAGCTACAAATGTCAGTTAAATTCAGGCCAAGGAGTTATACATTACTTCAATATTACCGATTTTCGGGAAAAAAATAAATTCGAGTTTATTCCCTGATTTTGACTGTTTCGTTACCAATATTATAATTTGCTTTCGGTGTATTCTGTTTAATTAATTAATTAAGTATAATATATGATCATGGCTATTCCCTTGAATGAACAGTGTCCAAAACACGTATTTTTTATTTCATTCTCTGTCAGCCTTAACGATGCCAGCGACTGTTCATTACTGTTTCTCTAATAATGGATCCGAGTTCCAAGCGATTTGATCATCCCAAATGGTTCGCACCGCTGCAAATTGTCGACAACCGTCAATACCGACAATCACTAAATTAAGATTAATAGCTTTAACACTTCCAGTCTTCCGCGGCTGGAATACAATTTCCTAAACCCGCAGACAACACCCTCTTTCTTATAAAGTCGTGTATTTTTAGATGATACTTTCGATACAAGTCCTTCGATTTCATCTGCTTGAACTTGAGAAGGTAATTTTCAGTTAAAGATGTTTTTGAGCGTTATGTTTTCTCTATGTCTCCAGAAACTGTTTTTTTACTGCTTCTAACAACGAGGTGACCATATTCTTGTATTTAGGTACATGAACTTTGCCAGAATTTTACGTCAAGGTATATCAACTGTTTAAAGGGGAAAATGCCCATTGATCTGGTCATAGAAGATCGGGAAGGAGGTGTACCCTCAAAGTTAGATGCCAATGAGCCAACGTCTTCCGGCTCAGAACAGGTGAGGAGATTCAAATATGTCTGAAAATTATGCAATCAAATTACTTAATTGATGTATTTTAAAGAACATGTGGTCTATAAGTTTCAATTTAGCAACAAGTTTTTGGTCACAATTTTAACCAAAAGTCTAACGTTGAAGCTGAGAATTTAAATCAAAATATCTCCCGATTCTAACCAACACTTGGAAATTATGTCAGGATCAGTTTGTCCAGTTTGATTAATCACCAAATTACACGTTATTTCCAGAGCCAATAATGGTATGGAAGGAGATGGCAGGAGGCGTTTAATTTAGAGCCTTTGTATTTGCATTCCTTAAATTAAAAACAACCGCGATATCCGAAGATCTGACAAAAATACGCTCCGGCTTAAATTATTGCCATTTCCTGTTAAATAAATAGGTTAAACACTGTGTTCTACCAATGGTATCTGAGTTGATAATTTGGCAATGAATGATAAGTTTCCAGTCATATTTTAACGTGGCAATGAGACAGTCGATTTATAACGAAGTCAGACATGAATGTTCCTATCGACAGACCACGATTTGGATCTTTTAAACCAACTGGTGCATTTTCATGATTCTTGTTGTTTAAGTTTTCTTTGCCATGCAGACCTGACCAGTTGTGTGTATTACGTCAGTGTATACAACGAAACGTTCTGTCCTGTTGTCTCCGTATAAATTACGTTCGATTACATAGAGCCGAACAAACTTTCTTTCATATTTGCCGCCCGGCTGAAGCCAGCGTCATAAAATGTCGCGACAGCTCATAACTCATAACTGGCTGTCATGTTCGACTTCGTACACATGTCACGTGCTAAATTAGATTTACAGTCGTTGGATGCTCAAGACTCCTTGGGGTAAACAACATGATGATATGATGATTTCTGTCAAAAATGAAATTGCGTGTAGAAATATGTCCAAAATATACTTTGTAGGGAATTGGAAAAGCTAATAATATGACTGATTGCCAATGCTGTGTTAACGAATCTCAGATAGTTTGTTATTACTAGTGTACAGCGTATATAATCTGTTGAAACTTATCAGGAAAACTTATCATTTAACCTAATTTGTCCATTGCCCCAATTGCCTGGTTCGAGAACGAGGGCGCATGTTTGATAAGATGTTATATCTGTACGTGATGTCTAACAAAGGACCGTTATATATGACTGTGGATACTTTTAATTCTCGCATATTTGGGGAGGTTTTAATTGATTGCCGGCCGAGACAGCGCGTTTGCTTGTATGAATTCCGTTTCGTTGAGGAATATATGCGATTATTTTAAGATAGCGTGATACCATGCATCGCAATTTTACACGGCTCAGTCAAAGATAGAGTTTTCTCTGGCTCTGCGATATTGTTACACATGTTTCAATATTTGCGAAACGCAGTGCTCGGTGATTGTGCAAACTCGACGGGGATGCGAGCCGCCCACTCCCGCCTCGATAATCATTAATTGCCCGATGTTGAAAGAGCGGCCGACGCTTCTGATCGTCGATTCGAGTGGCTGAGCTATCGGTGCCTCAGAAGACTGTTACTTGAGTGACGTCGACTTCGGTCGACCTGCGCCGTAACGATGTTTGTTTTTTATGATCGCGGAAAATTTAAATAAATATTGAAATGAAAGTTATACATAATTATGGCACAAGGCGATGCAACAATATGCTACTTTAGCTGAGCAAAGAAACAAATATTCACCGCTTATCATAGAATACGGAACGGACACTTGAAATGGCTGGTAAATAGCTTAAAAATTCCAGTATTTAGGCGCAAGGCTTATTTAATATTAATAATGTTTACGGCACAGCACGGAGAAGGCATAAAATCGTAATGCTAACAAATCATGCATTCCCCACGCTTTTAAACCCTGGAAGGATAATAATTGCTTCTTTTCTCATTAAAATTTGAATTGTTCTCTAAACATTAAGTTGGATACGGCAGCGGCTCGTTAATTTTTAATTGGACTGTTGGTGATTATGTCGCACGAGTCCGCATCGCTTTATCTTCAACAAATAGCACTTCCCTAACTGTCAGTCATGGCTACAGAATTTTTGAGTTTGCCAACCCCGCCACTGTCGTCTGTGAACATTGAGTTGTAGGGTAATTTCCAATACCTCGCCGTCCATTCGCATAAACGTAATGTATAATGCAAAAGGCGGATAAGATCTGCACTGTGCGAGGTCATTTACGAGCTGTTCCTGCGATATAATCATAGATTTCCGTGCAAGACATAAAAAGGTCTCTTCACCATGAGCGTTCGAATCAGCCTATGTCTGTGCAACCAGTATTTTAATATTTAATGATCCTTACTTGCTACCCGTGTTTTGCTGCTTGAGCATTGTACTTTCGCACCTAACTTTGCCGCCGAATTACGCAGAGCATAGATGCGAAGCCTTGATTAATACAACAAGAACGTTGACGACCATAGCAC